>PVJH01002531.1:0-166014 GCA_004026705.1 Nesogale talazaci | reverse complement strand
GCACGTCCGCTGCTGTCATCATTCTCCAAACATCCGCCCTTTCCCCCAGCCCCTGGTGTCGGTTCCTCCAACCCGTCCCCTGTTCCCCTGCTCTCTCTCTTGCATCCACCTTCAATACTTTATAAATTATTATCATTCTGTCATATGTTACCCTGCCCGACACCTCCCTCAGCCCACTCCCCCATGCCCGCCCTCCAGATAGGTCATATGTAGATCCTTGCAGCTGGTTCCGTCTCTACCCCATCTTCTCTCCACCCATCCAGTAGTTCCATTCTAACCACCGGCCCAAAGGGGCTCATCCATCCTGATTTCCCCATATCTCCAGCCCCTCTCTCCACTAGTGTACCTTCTCCAGTCCATCCGGATGTGCAAAGTAGAGGTGGGATCATGATGGTTGGGGGGAAGGGAGACCTCAGGAACTAGAGGAAACTTGTATGCATCATCACGGCCTGGCTGCACTCTGACTAGTCTGTCTCCTTCCTGTTTCTCCTCTGTAAGGGGGTGGCCAATTACTTACCAGCGGGCCTTAGGTCCCCACCCTTCCCCTCCCCTCACTCGTAATGAAGTGATTCCTGTTCTCACTATCTGCTCCCTTCGGGCCCTCTTGATCACACTTGATAGTGTGCTTCTTCCCTGTGGACTTTGCTGTCTTCATGCTGAATGGCCACTCAGTTATCTTCAAGTCTTTGAGACTCTAGATATTTGAGACTGTCAATCTTTACGGAGGAGAAAGAGCTCATGAGGGGTTTGAGCCCAGCTTGCGTTTAGTTGTCCAACCTGTGACCCATGGCAAGAACAGAGAGGAAATACTCAATTAGAAGGTGTCTTTGAACTGTGGTTCACAGAGAACAATCCCTCAAAATTTGCCAAATACTGACATCAGAGAGCTGAGGTGAGCCTGGAATCATGTGAGACATTATATCTAACAAGTCAGAACAAGCATCTGAAAAACCACCAAGAATCCAGGAGCAGATGTCAAGGTCTAGATTATGAAGAGAGAGCCCGGGCAGCCAAAGCTATTGCTGTGAAAAGATACAAGCTCTCCTGAAAAAAACAACAAAAATGATCCGATGAAACATTGTAAAATTGGGACAGACAACATCACTGTCACATACCAGAAAGGGTATCGACCACACACCTCAACTTGTGAGGAGTTTTTGGTTCTCAAATGGGACGATGGGGTGAATTGAATTGAATTGAATTCCTTCAAGTGAATTGAAGGACGTCTTCAAGGCGAAGGTAACCTCCATTTCTCAGGAGATGTGGGCTCCAGGCCAGGGAGGGCCATTGATGAGGAGGGACCATCTCGTTTGAAAGTGCTTTTGTTACCATAGAGAAGAGTGACTCCCCAAGACTTATTTCAAGGGCTAAATCTCACAGTATGTCACTTTGAAGACTAAGGTGAGCTTGACCCAAGTGATGGTGTTTTCAACTGCCTCCCAGGCATGGAAGACCATCGGCAAACTGCTGCATCTGAACTGTGGTGCTGGGGGAGAATATGGAATGTACCATCGGCAGCAAGCAGAACCACTGTGGAGGCAGGACCAGCAGAGCGCTCCTTAGAAGAGAGGATGGTAAGGCTTGGTCTCACATGCTTTGGAAATGTTATCAAGAGAGACTAGTCCCTGGGCAAATGCCTCCTGCTCCACAAGTGGAGGGACACAGCCAGCACAAGTTAGGAAGCCTCTCTGCGAGATCAGTTGACACTGGGCTCCAGCATATCAGCAATTGTGAGGATGTCCCCGGACAGGCAGTGTTCCATTCTGTTGTATCCAGGGTCACTACGTGTCGGCAGTTGCTCAGGGACGCCTAACATCAAGAGGCCCGGAGAAAAAGCACGTCACCTCCACATTGGGAGAGAACATTATGTCGGTCCAAGTTGGAGAGTCTCTCTCAGGGTCCTGCCCTTCTCTGCCACAGCAGGACTTTTCTGCGTGGTGGTGTAGACTGACATGCAGGGAGACTGCCAGGCACCCACACTCAGCCCAGGGTAATGGAAGCCCAGCCCGACTCAGTCTTGTGTTCAAAGTGCTTTGTTAACATGATTTCCCCTTGCACAACGCCTTTCCTACCCACAGGCTACTGGATGCTTGAACAGGAGCTATCCAGTCAAGGAGCCCTCAGGGTGAAGGCATCAAAATGGCACGTGCATCTTAGAAGTAAGACTCAGGGGGATTTACCTACCTTCTTTCGGTCAAGGAGTGCAGGTGGCATAGTTGCTATGTGTTCGGCTGCTAGCAGCAAGGTCCTCAGTTCGCAGCCACTGGCCACTCAAAGGGTGAAGATGAAGCTTCACTCAACAGATGAAGCTCAAAAGATGAAGCTTCTACTCAACAATGAGTTGCAGTCTTCTAAACTCACAGGGGCAATTTGACTCTGGTCTGTGGGGTCACTGTAAGTCAGCACCAACTTGATAGGAGTGAATATGAGGTTTAAGAATCTGGAGGAAGTACCCAAAATGAATGAATGGATAGACCAACAGACACACAGAAAGACAGACGATGACAGATAGAGAGATATGGCTGTTTAGTCTCCTCCAACTTATGCTAATCCTATGTGTCCCAGCATTGAAAACCCCAGGTTCCAAAGAGGTTTCAATGACCGATTTTTTTTCCCCCACAAATTGGTTGTCTCTCTTTATAGCTCTGCGTGCTAACTGTCTGTTCCACCTGGAAGACACACACACACACACACACACACACATTTCAGAGAGGAGCTGTAAAAACTCTCTCCAACATACAGAGGTAAATGTACCATTCTTTTAGGTAGAGCAAGACGATTTGAAAATATAATTCATATTTCATTCAAACAGATGTAAAATTTAGAAAGTGTTTGATTTATACCCTTAAGGAAAGAAAAGCAAAGATTCTATGAAACAGAGGAACTGGTGATACAATTTACTAACCTGTATCACAGGAGTCCAGGAGATGTAGTGATTGAAGGGCTTTGCTATGGACCAAAGTTTGGTAGTACAAATCCACTAGCTGCTCTGCAGGAAAAAGTTGACATAAAGATTTACAAAAAGAAAAAAAGAGAAAGAAATGGGTAGCAGGGAAACAGGGCACTAGCCCACCCAAGGAAAAGGTATTATGATATTGTTTATATCTCCACAGGGAAAGAGGGGCCAGACTTCAAGCAGTGCTCCAAGATGTGAATGCAATCATAGCATGAAGCAGGGAACCAGTCGAGAGATCTGAGGAGCTGGCCCGGTCCCAGCTATGTGAATAGCCTCCCCACCCCCCAGAAAAAATTTCTTCAGAGGACAGCAGCTGCAGCTCAGGGAGAGGGACATGTCTGATCCGAGTATATGGGAGCGAATGAAAGGGGAGGAAGAGACAGTGAAGTACATCATTTTCCACCAAGTCCTGAGGACGATATCCTTGCTCAGAGCAGCCACTGCAGAGAGGACCATGTGGCTAATCCCACTGTGAGACATGACATCCCTCACTGACCCATGGCCCTACAAGGGACAACACTGGAGACACAGTGAGGGAATTATACCCGATCTGACCCCACCACATCAAGGCAAAACACTAAGGGTGTGTGACAGAACAGCAAGGGGAGCAGAGCAAGGAAGTCCCAGGTCAGGGCATAGTGCTCCATCAGATTTGACCAAGAAAGCACTCCTCAAGGTCAACTAACAGACCTTGAACTATTTACAGGCTTTTCTCTTTTTTGTCATTTGGTTGTTGTTGTTGTTTTGTTTTCTTTTGTTGCTTTGTTTTGTTCTCTCTTGTTTTTGTGCATATTATTATCTCTGCAGGCCTATCTAGATAAGATAGGTGTGATAAAAAATCTGGAGGAGAGAGCAATGTTTCTGGGGGGGACACAGGAGAGGGGGAGGTGGGTGAAAAGAAGTGGTGGTGACAAACCCAGGGGTAAGGGAACAAGTGATCCAAAATTGGTGGTGAGGAGGGTGAAGAAGGCCTGGAGCAGCTTGATCAAGGGCAATGTAACCAAGAGGAATTACTGAAACCCAAATGAAGGCTTAACATGATAATGAGACAAGAAGAAAATAAAAGGAAATAGAGGAAGGAACTAGGAGGCAAAGGGCATTTATAGAGGTCCAAATCCAGGCATGTACATATGTAAATATATTTATATGTGATGATGGGTAAATAGATCTATTTGCATATATGTATAGCCTTAGTATTAAGGTAGCAGATAACCATTGGGCCTTCACTGAAGTACTCCCTCAATGCAAGAAAACTTTGTCCTAAGAAAATGACATTCCAAGATGCTCACCTTCCCAACACGATCACTGAAGATAAACTGGGTGCATAAGCAAATGTGGTGAAGAAAGCTGATGATGCCTGGCTAGTAAAAGATATAGCGGCTGGGGTCTTAAAGGCTTGAAGGTAAACAAGTGATCATCTAGTTCAGAAGCAACCTACATGGAAGAAGCACATGGAAGAAGAAGCTTGTGTGATCATGAGGTGTTGATGGGATCAGGTATCAGGAATCAAAGAACAAAAAATCATATCATTGTGAATGAGGGGGAGTGCAAAGGGGATACCCAAAGTCCATCTGTAGGCAACTGGACAACCCTTTTCAGAAGGATTGCAGGGAGGGGATGAGCTAGTCAGGGTGCAGTATAGCAATGATAAAATATAAAGCTCCTCTAGTTTTTAAATGCTTCCTCTGCCCACTTCCCCATCATGATCCCAATCCTACCTTACAAATCCAGCTAGACCAGAGAATGTATACTGATACAGATAGGAACTAGAAACACAGGAAATCCAAGACAGATGAACTCCTCAGGACCAGTGGTGAGAGTGGCAATACTGGGAGGGTGGAGGGATGGTGGGGTAGAAAGGGGGAACCATTCACAAGGATCTACATAAATCTTCCCTGGGGACAGAAACAGAAAAGTGGGTGAAAGGTGATATCGGTCTGTAAGACATGAAAAAAAAATTATCAAGGATGAGTGAATGAGGGAAAGTGGGGGAGGGTGGGGAAAGAGGAGCTGATACCATGGGCTTAAGTAGAAAGCAGATGTTTTGAGGATAATGATGGCAACAAATGTACAAATTTGTTTGACACAATGGATGGATGGATTGTGATGAGTCTTATGAGCTCCCAATATAATTTTTAAAATATATATTTATAGCATTGGAAACTCTTTGGAGCAGTTCTACTCTATCTTACAGGGCCTTTATAAATCAGAATAAATGAAAATAGCTTTACTCTGCAATGCAATAATTAGTAAAACAATGTGTAAACTCATGCTACAAAATACTTGTGGTAATTGGTAGAAGCAGTAAAGAACAGAACTGACTTTGCAGAAAATTAGTGAGGTCATTTGTAGGGTAAATTTCAGGCAATTTCTCAGGATGCAGAGGAACAAAGCATAGAGACTAACATGATAAAAGATGCAGAAGCCACGTTAGTGACTGCTGACCAGCTCTGTAACTCCCTCTTTAGAATCCCAACTTGTTATCTACCTGTTAAATGGGGCAGTGATAATGCTACTTCCAGAAGCTGATGTAATGATCCAATGAGATAATGACTGTGAAGCAAAAACATGCCACAATGGAGTTGCTTCCAACTCATAAGTGACCTTCTATGGGAGTTGCAAGGTTGTAAATCTTTACAGGAGCAGATAGCCTCAGTTTTCTCTAGGAAGGAGTCCTGGGTTTTAGCCTGTGGCTTTGCTATTTGCAGAGGTTCACCAAGGTTCCCCAAACTGCAAACTGCCATGCATTGCGGAAGCATCAAATAAACGCTCTCATCATTGTCATTCAGTAATAGAACCCAGGGGCATTTGGAGAAAAATAAACCAGTAGCATGGTCTGAATTCACTGTCCTGAGGCTGTCCCCTATTGCTGGAATATCTCTTTTTTAAAATTTAAGTCCGTTTGTGATGACTAATGTGAGTCTTGGTATTAGACTGGGTTTAATAACTACATTGGAAAGGTTTGTTTCTTTTCCTGTGTCACAGCAAGAACAACAACAACAAAAAAAAGGGAAGGCAATCAGAATTAGTATCACAGTGGAGTTCGAAAGGCATTTACCTCTGAAACTACCCTAGCCTGAAATTCTAGAGCTTTGGCTATCCTCTCAACTGATTCCAGGGTTATTAGTCAAGCCAATACATGCAAACTGCATTCAAATTGCAAGTACTGCAAGATATTCTTCTAGGTTTCTTTTGTTCTTTTCTGTCATCTGTGGTTCTTCCTCCACACAGTTCCTGCAGCCTTTGCATTTCCCTCCCTTTCCTTCTTGTGTAGGCGGGACTGTGATTTCTTTCTATTTTTCTTCATCATATACATGGCTATGCACTCAGCAGCTGAAAGACTTGGGAGAAAGGCCTGGTGAGCTTCTTCCCCAAGGTCACCCTCCTGAGCAGTTCGACTCCGCACCACGAGGAATCAAGGAGTCGTACTGATTTAATGGCAACCCACTACAACAAAAAAGCAAACTTTATTTTTTAACTTTGTTTATTTTTTAGAAAGCCGCCTCTTGAATTTTTTGACTACTTATACTGGTTACTCTCCTTCCATTTAAAAATGTTTCTGTTTAGGGCTGAGCCCCGGTGGCGTAGTGGTTGTGCGCGGGACTGCAGCCTGCTGGGACGGAGGTTCAATTCCAGCAGTGGGGCTGGGCCTCCTACTCCCACCACCGGAGAGCAGTGATGCACCCCCCCCCCCCAAAAAAAATGTTTCTGCTTGTATTTATACAAATTTCTTGTTGGTCCTACGTTTAGGGGGTGTATGTATGTAATTTGTCTCGTGGAAGTTCAAAAGAGAAGATAATAAGTTTTCAAGATATAGATGATAATAAATGTCTACTCTGTCAATCTGCTATTCCTCAGAGTCTCAGTCCTATTACTCGTCTTTTGTCTACTAATTCCCTATTTCTATTGTTTCTTGTCATTTTTTTCTTTTCCTCTAGGATTTTGCTTTTTATATCTTCATGACATGGAATATACACGTGACAATTCTATTTTCAGAATGTGCCACACTCTACGCTGTTTTGAAGTGTGTCTCTTTGCATAGTTGATACTTCCCCCCTAAATCCAATCTTTTACATGTACCCAGGAGCCCTGGTGGTGTCATGGTTGTGCAGGGGGCTGTGCTCTACAGGGACAGCTCTATGAAGCCCTCAGCAGCTCCACATGAGGAAGATGGGGTTTGCTACTCTCTTAAAGACATACAGTCCCAGGAACTTGCCAAGACTATAGAGTCCTGGTGCTGCTGGGTCATTGTGTGCTCCATCCACTTGATGGGCAATGAGTTTGAGGTGTTTCTTGTTTGTTTGTTTGTTTTTAAATATGTATCCAAGTCAGATTTTTGATACCTTCCCCCATGAGATAAAATCACCAAAATCATAATATTAAGAGCATTGAAGGTCAGTGCCTGAGACATGGAAGATGCTCAATAGATGGGTGTGGAATAAATGACTGGTCTATTCTTAGAGATTTAGAGATACCCAATATCTAACCACCACCACCACCTCAAAAACAAGCCCCCTGCCATCAAGGTCTTTCGGGTGCACAGCCACCCTAGGGGCTGGAGTAGAATTTCAGAAGCTGTCAATCTTCACGGGAGCAGACATTCCCCTCTTTGGCCCCTCCCCCACCCCCAAAGCAATTGGTGGGATTGAACAGCCGACCCTGCCTTTATCTGCCCATGTCTACCCTTGACATCGTCATCATTGAAGTAGAGGGCAACTCCAGGAGGCAGTCAAGAGTTGTTCCTCGAGATAAACAGGAGAGCTGTTGTGCTTGTTACCTTGCTTCTCCTGGGTCTCTGGCTTCCTGCTCAGAGGTGACCACTTCGCAAAGCGGGACACAAGCGTGCAGGGCTGCGGATGCCACATGAACAAGCTGGGTCAGACATTCTCATGGTTTTTCCAGCCTGTCGAGGGCTTAGATCAAGTTTCCTCACACATTGCCTAAGCTCCTCTCAGCCATGTTCGTTCGCTCCAGGAAATGAGCAGCTGTGAATTCCGCGCCCAAAAGGTATGTGGACTTGCCAGCGCATTCGATTCTGATCGATCGGGGAGGAGGTGTGACGAAGGGCTCAGCTGGATGGGATCCTTCTTCCCCCTGCCCTGGAAGGCGGCTCCGGATGAATGTGGAGATTTCTGCCCCAGGCGCTGGGCCAGGGGAGCGGGGGACGGGCCAAACCGTGCCTGCTTCCCCAGCGGCTCCCCAACCCTCACCCCACTCGCCCTGCACCTTGCATGATGAGCTATGTCACAGAAACCAAGGGCAGGATTAGGTCTGGCAACTGCCACTGCCCTCCCTCTGTTATGGGTTGCTTTTAGATTGTTTCTAATATCTGTGTACTGTTTAAAATGTGAGTTATACCACGATGCTGACTTTGTGTTACTGGGCTTTAGAAAACTAAGGATTTAAATACTTTTTGTCTTTCTTTCCAGCCCTCTGTGGTATTGAGAGCCAATTATTTTATGCACAGGTGAATTTTCTGTTGCCTGAAGAGGTCTCAGGTTTTTGTTGGGTCTTGGTTTTTGCAGGCAGTATTTTTCAACAACTAATTACTTTTTAAATGTGTTAAGACCCCAGTTTAGCCTAATCTGCCTTAGAGTGATATTGCCATTTTGTCTTTTTAATTTTATTAACTTTGTTTTGGATGGTTTTAAAGAGTTTCTTACTGTGAAGATTTCATTCTATTACCTAGAGTCATAGACTTTCAGAGCCTGGGAATCTCCTGAGATCATTTCTAAACCTCTCCTTTTAGAGGTAAAGGAATGGAAGTAAAATGTGTTAAAAGATTTGCTTAAATGCTTACAGCTGGCATAGAGTCAAAGGTTAGGAAAGTCAGGTTGCTTCACCTTCAGTTGCACAAGGTCAGCAACTCAAATCCACCGTCCATTTCCTCCTGAGAGAACTATGTGGCAGTCTCAGAAACCCTAAGAAGAATTTCTCTTCCATCCTATAGGGTCACTGTGATTGGAGTACACTCGATGGTTTTGTGTTTGGTTTGCAGTCAAGAATTCCATATCTCAACTTATCTTTTAGACGTTCATGGGCTGTGCTTCTGAGCTGGGTTGCTAACTGCAAGGTTGGTGCCCGGTTCAAACCCACTAGCTGCTCTGTGGGGAAAAGATGAGGCTTTCTGTTCCCATGAAGAATTACAGATTTATACACCCACAGAGTCAGATTGACTGTTGAACACGTTCACGATGAAGTTGGACTCTGCAACATGGTCATGAGTTTTGTCTTGAATTTTGGAAGGGTAACGTATATCTTCTAATTTCTATGGGAAAGAAAAAGGCAGTGAATTATCTAAGTGCAGTCAGTGGAATTTTTGTCAGTCTCCACATAAGTACCAAGCAACGTCAATACTTGTGCCAGTCAATCAACGATCAATTAATACTGTGCGCTTTCGTGTGTCAGGTACAATGGCTGTCCCAAGTGGAAGTCCTTGTGTCTCATGATTGGGTTATAGGTGATATCAGGAAGTGTGACATTCTGAAAAGGGAATTGACAACATTGTCGAGATAGATTTAGCAGTGGATACCGGGAGAAATTTCCTTGTAACGAATGATACATGATAAGCTAAGAATAGCAGGGAAAGCCTAATGCTCTCTTTTCAATTAGTAATATTGATAGAGTATCCTGACTTTAGAAAGCCTTTACGTGTATGCTATAATAATAATATTTTCATGACATTTTATCGTTTGCAAAGCTCTTTCATATTTGCAATCTTATTTGTCACAATAAATGTGTTAGATTAAGTATCTCCCTTTTCAAAAGTTGACACTGAGAGTGAATCTCGCAGCTTATAACTGGTGGAAATTAGATCTCAGCCCGGCTTCTTTTTATTCCAAATCTCATGCTCTGCCCATCCTCACTTTTCTTCCTTCATCCTTCAACATAAATTTGCAGAACATGGTTATGTGCCAGGCATTGTGGTAGGGCATGATTCAATCAAAAAGTGTGAAACTAGTTCAACTCAGGAAAATTATTAACCTAATGTATCACCTCAATAGACAAAGCAGCAAAAACCAGATTTTGTGACTGTAGCTCTGGAGTAGCAAACAGCTGTCTGGATCGGAATGTCCAAGCTCACCTTCTAAGTTGGGGGAACTCTGGCCCAGAAATGAGAGAAGTGGTTCAAGCATACAATCTCCTAGTGAGACAGAGGCTGCTCCGGGCTGCTCCAAACTGCTGAGATATTACTAATAGACCACGGTGATTCTTTAAGAGACATCAAGAACCGGCTATTAGGAAAATGTCTGTGCATTTCTGAAAAACCAGGAGTGGATAAATATTTACACACATAAATGTGGTTAAAATGGATAAAACAAATATCAATAAAATAAAATAAAACACAGAAAGAAAGGCACAGGATGCCTCCTGAAAGACTAAGTTGTTCTCGCTTGTAGCTGCTCCCAAAAGGAAATTCACACAGAATAAGAAGAGAAAAAACATCACCTTCTAAACATCCAAAGGCACATCACAAAGTCCAAATGAGGAAAACAAAATGATAAAATGTCAAGTAGATGCCCAATAACTAATGACACTGCCAAGAACCTGAAATACATAGCTAAGAAACATCATAAAAAAGAAAGTTGATCTAAAATAGCATCACATACCATTAAGCATCTTTTTTCTTCCATTAACTGAAAGAATGCCTACTGAAGGCCTACTCCATGCCAAACTGTGGTGTGGACCCTTTCGGGGTTCAGCACAGACAAATGTCAGCAATGACTCCCGTCTTTCCATGTGCAGGTGGAGGAGACAGGTGAAAGAGAAGAAAGGTGTATCCTATCATACCAATGAGCAGGGTAAGGAGAACCACACTACAGCAAGTGAGTGAGCGGGGAAGGGGTGCTGGGTGGTCAAAGCCACTCTGAAAGTAGCATGTGAGTTAGCATGAAAAGGAGACAAATGAAGGAGCTTTGCAACTACTTGAGAAAACCTCTGGTGTGTTGGGGAAATAGCCTACCCAGGAGGCTAAGGAGCTATTGAGTTGGCTTGAGGGTAGAGGGGCAGAAGGCCTCGGAGAACTCTGCTAACCACTGTAAGGACTTGGGTCTTTAATGAGTGAGAGGCAGGTTTTTAGCAGAAAATTCTCTAAATGTGACTAGTCACTCTGGTGACTGAATTGAGGCAAGTCTGGATTTGATCACCTTCCATTCTTTCACTCACCTGGCTCAGACCTCCATTTGTTCTCACCTGGATTATTATACCACAGTGGCTTGGGACAAGGCAGTGAGAGTAATAAATCTACCCTGTACATATGTTGATGGTAAAGCCAATAAAATCTCCTGATATATAACAGGGGAAGGGATAAGGCCAAAGATTATGATCTTGACCAACTGGAAGGTTATTTGGTAATTATCCAAGATGAGACAAATTTCCAGTGAGAGAAAATGATAAAAAAAAAAAACCCTGGTGATATGATACTAGAACTTTCATGATCTCCTTTGAATCCCTACAACAACCCTTCAATGAATAGCTATTAAAAAATTGGTGACTAAATTAATGCAATGGATGGCGTATCTTCTCTGAGATCTAGCATAGGTTAAACCAATAGACAAGTCATGAAACATAGACAATATGCTAAAATTTGAACAGAAAGATTTGGGATAAAGGAGTTAGAGTGGGAATAAATATATAAAGGAGGAATGCATAAGTGTTTTTGATGTGGTGACCACCTAGCAGCCCTCTCCCTTGCTGAGACCCTGATTTCTTTAGGTGACAAAACCTCTCTCCTGCAGCCACATGTATCAAGAGAATCAGGCTCATCTTTCAGCTCCGGGCATGGTTTGGGGTAATGCCAATCAACTGTGTCAGTGATCATTTGGGGAATAGCATGTGCCCTCACTCTGGCAATGAAATGTGAGGGAAAGCGTTCTAGAAGGTCTTCTTGGGAAAGTTCCTCTGCCCCAGGAGAAAAATCAAAGGAAAGATGGAGTCCCTTCCTTCGAGATGTTTTTCTCTCTGAATGCGACACTTTTGAACTGCTTCTATCAGTTGCTTTTGGCAAGGGTTGAAGCCAACACTAAGAATGGCAAAGGTAAGAGAAAGGACTTTTCATGACATCACTGAGCTGCTAATCCAGTCATCCCTCTGGTCAACCAAATCTCTTTTCTCCAGTTTCTGTGAGAGAACACATCTTTCTTCTTTCAGATGGGATTTCTAATCACGGCACCTGTGAAAGTGTGCTAAAGGAAGCCTTGGAAATAGTGAACTGAAGGGAGGAGACACGGAGTGGTGGCTGGGAAGGTAGGCTAAGAGTAGGCCTTGTAAGACCGTCAAAGAATGTGTATATAATGGGAATCATTGACAGTTTTGATAAATAATGGGGAGCAGACTCTCAGCACAGATGGGATCAATATTGGTGCAAATGCTCAGTGCAGCTAGCACGGGGCCCGTCTGATTCCGACTTCTCGCTCCTCAGTGAAATATGCAGCTTCTGAACAGCATCTTCAGCAGACTGGGAACAGTATGGAAGGGATGTGGGCGTCGGCGACGATCAAGTTCCCGGGCATTGGTCTCAGTGGTCACACTCGTACACAAATGCTGCCCTTGGCTGCAGTCTCACCAACATCATGTGTGAAACCAAACAGTTGGTTTCTCTGCTTTGCTTGGCAATGGCAAGGTCCCAGTTGGAGCCCCGCGTTTGTGCTAAACTCCAGGCGGCACAGTTCTGATTTATAACTTTTAAAATGATTATAAATGTTATTTCTTGCCATTGTAAAAAAAATTGGAAAATACATATAACAAAAGAAAATTAGAATGCTTCTAATGTTACTCCCCAAAGATGCACGGTGAATAAAGCTTTGCTGTGCCCATCCCAGACTTCACACCCCCACCCCACCCCACAGCTCTGTACATATTTTACAAAAGTTGAAATCATAATGTATGTATTGTTTCAGCATCTGCCTTTTCCACTTAGCATTAGAATGTGAGTGATTTTTAATTCAAAAATTGTTTTACACAGCATTACTTTAATAACCTCCTAGAGTGCAATCTATGAGAATAATATGATGCCCTTAACCAGTGTTCCAAGTTGGATACTGACATTATTTTCAATGTTTGCTATCATATACAAAACTGACACTCTAATGAACACCTTTATACATATATACAGTTTGCATAGTTCACTTACTAGAACAGAAGCAAAACTGCTTTAAAAGATCAGAATAACATAAGAAATAAAGTTGCAAAATAATTTCGGATTTGATCTGTTTTTAATACTGTAGATAATTAAGTGAAAGTGTCCCCTCCACTTGAACCCTGTGATCAATAGTTTTCCATCTATCTAAATTTACAGCTAAGGGAGGACTGTTTGTAGAAGGCACCAGGGTATGTGTGTGTATGCATTTGAAATTGATGCTGTATACTAGGTCCATCAAGAAATCAGTTTGGGAGTGGGAAAGAGAGAGGCCTCTTGCCTCAGTTATGGTAAAATTATCTATGAAGACCAAAATCTTACTGCTACCCAGTCAATGTCGACATAGTAAGCCTAGAGGCAGAGTAGAACTGTCCCATGGGAATCCATGACTGCAATCATTACGACACTGATTCTCATGTCTTTCTTCCACAGTGGGTGTGATCCACTGACCTTCTGGTTAGCAGTCAAGGACTTAACCACTCACCACAATGTCTTCTCAAGCATATCTCTAAAATCCCCACACCAGAGCCACTGCCATCATGTCAGTTACAACTCATAACAACCCTGTATGGCAAAATGGAACTGCCCCGATGGGTTTCCGAGACTGTGAATTTCATGGGAGAAGGAGGTCTCGTTTTTAACCTGTGGAGTGGCTGGTGAGTTTGAACTGCTGACCTGGTAGCTAGCAGTCCAATTCACAATCCACGTGCCCACAGGCTTCTTTATACTACCCATTCCAGACCATAACAAATACAGTGCCATCAAGCCGACACCAACTCTCAGTGACCCAGTTGAACAGGATAGAACTGTCTCTCCCTGGGAGTTCCGGGGACTGTAACTCTTTATAGACTTAGATAGCTTCCCCTATCTCCCATGGAGCAGTTGGTGGTTTTGAACTACTAAGCTTGTGGATTGCAGCCCAATGGGTAATCATTACACCACCAGGACTCCTTCACCGGTCCTTTGAAAGTGCCCCCCACCTTTTATCCCACTCTCAAGCAGAGAACTGAAGCATATGGACTACAGGAACCCCAAAGTCACACAGTCTGCAAGAAGCAGATTCAGTATTTGAATTCAAGCGTTCACTCTTAAGCATCCCATTGTTTCTGTATACAGTAATCTCTTTCTCACTTGTCTGCACGCTGCTCCATGAATGTCTTGGTTGACACTATTGAAATGGCTATGATCAACCAGCCCTCAGTTGTCTTGGCTCCCTAGGGTCCCAGAAAATGTCAAGAAAGTCAAATATCATTGATTTCATCAGGGAGAAGGCAGAACATCTCAGGCCCTGTTTAATAGTGATATGTCACCATAGGATTTTGAGGCTAGAATTCCCCCTTCACACTCAGAATTTTCGCAAGCCCCATCTCCATGCATTCTTTACATCTCATCACCAAATCAACTCGCTTTTTGAAACAATTATCAGAGTTCCATCTGGAGAAATAGGAGTGAGGTATCGAAAATGATCTTTGTCTGAAAAGTTCATCGTTGGAAATCTCACTCAATAATTACAGCTGGGTACCCTGTGACTAAAATCGGCTACTCTATGAGCACCGGAAGAGTTGCAGATGGAACCAGGTGTCCTTGCCATATTGGAATCAAGAACACGATTTGGTCGTTGAGTTAGCAAGCATCATTTTATCAAATGAATGTTTAACTATCAAAAAAGGGAGGTTAAAGGGGCAGACTCATTATTCCAGATGGACCTATACATAGCATCTAAAGGCATAAAGGATATTAGCAAAATTAGAAACAAGAGGTTAAAGCATTCTTATGAAAAGCAGGTAAGTTCAGACATCTCATAATTAAAGTCAATTCCATTGTTACTCACCCACTCTTTAAAGCCTTTCAGATTTTTTATGTCTTACTCTTTCCACTGAAGAGTGGCTTAGGATCCACCCCCAGTCCACACTTTCTTTCTATGGTGTCCATGCTACATATAGGATCTGCAAACTGAGGGAGCACACTGCCTGTGTAGGTGCTGCCTTCCAGGTCCACTGTTGCTTATGAAACTACAAAATGGAATGATAAGATCCAGTTTAGTATAATTGAAACGTGAGATTTCTACTTTGGAATAACAATGGACAAATATTAGCCTCAGAGGCCGAGACAAAGTGACAAAGTCAAACTAAAATCATGCTCTGGAGTCTGGATAGACACCACTCAGAGCCAGGGCCGCACAGCCAGAGTCAAGGCCATTTGAAGACAGAGGACGGACTTGGGAAAGTGGCATAGCAGAGGAGCTAATCAATCTTATGGGCTGTGATTCTGAAGCATGCAGTCCCTTTGTGGAGCCAACTGTAAGTCTTCCTGGTTGTCTGTGAACTGTCTTAAAGGCATCATCCACCATCTGCCAGAGGTTGAGCTATCTTACTATCTGTAGGTCGTACCACGACATCAGAGTCATGTAGCGCAGTGGCGAGACCCAGATAAATCAAATTATTGGGCACCCAAACATGCCTATTAGATCCAATTACCATCATTCATTCATTTACAACACACCGAGCATGTTCCAAGGAGCCCTGGTGGGTTTAGTAGATTATACCTTGGGCTGCTAACACCAGCTCACCAGTTGGAATCCACAAGCAACTCCTTAGGAGAAAAATGAAACTTTCCAGGCCCAGTGGTGTTAAAGAAGAAAGACTTGGTGATCTGATTCCATAGAGATTCCAGCCAAGAAAACCCTATGGGGCAGTTCTGATCCGTACAACTTGAGCTCACCCTGGACTGCAACAGACGTGGTGAGAGTGTAGAGGCAGGGACGCAGATTCTTTTCATTGAGTGCATAAGCCACAGAGATAGCAAAAACAAACAAAAGACACAAACTTGCTGCTATCAAGTTGCCTTATAAACACCTCATGGGGAGAAGTCAAACTGCTTCTGAAGGGCTATGAGGCTATCAAGTTTTACAGGTACAGAAAGTCTTATCTTTCTCCCTTGGAGTGGCTGGTGGGCTTGAACCGCTCTCCATGCAGTTAGGCAGCCCAGCATGCAATCAACTATGCCAGGGGGATCCTGGCCATAATGATGGGGGTGGGGGGGAGGGTCAGAAAAATTATCCCAGACTACTTTTGAGCTGCACCTGGAAGCCTTCCCAGAAGAAGAGAACTTCAAGGAAACATGTCTGCCTATGTAAGAATGGGCCTGATGAAGGCAGAGGGGTTTGGGTAGAGGTGACAAGTTATACAAAAGTGAGAGCTTCTAGGCTATGCCAGGATTTGCTTGGAAAACAAAGGGAGCCAGGGGCTTGACTGGCTCAGTGCTTGGCTACAGATTGAAAAGTTAGCTGCTTGAACCTACCAGTAATTCTGGGGGAAAGGGAGCAAGATAAAAAGCTCCTAAAAAGTGTACAATGTAGGAAATCTCCAGGGCTCAGTTCTCCTTTCTGCTGCCCGGGTCAAGAGGAGTCCATGGAGACTCTTTAGAATGCAAGGACAGCAAGAGTGGCAAGACAAGAAGGTAGACCAGCACAGTGCTAGGGTCTGCAGACCATCCTGAGGGTGTGTGTGTGTGGTGGGGGGGAGGCGCGGGTCTCTTTCCAGGCATAAGGAGAGGTATTGAAATGTTCTAAGCAAGGGAAAGAAGAATAGGAAGGACCGGTTTGGCATTTTAAACAATTCACTCTAGGAGGAATTAGAGGGAGAAATTAGACTATTAGGGCAGGGAAATGGTCTTTGGGGATCCCGAAATCACCAAGGCCTTCCCTTTGTGCTGCTCATCTCACTGAGATGTATCCTGCCCCCATTCATGGACACCTACTGCCAAACTCCTTGTCACAGTAGAGACAAAAAGACTACAGCAGTGGGGGGCCTATCTGTGAGGACCAAATGACCCCTTTCACAGGGGTCATCCGATTCATCACAGTAGCAAAATGACAATGATGAAGTAGCAACGAAAATAATTCTATGGTTGGGGGGTCACTGCCCCATGAGGAACTGCAGGAAAGGATCTCGGCATGGGGAAGGTGAGAACCACTGGACCAGAGCCACCTGGCTGCGAGGGGCCTTACTGTCCCCTGCGACGATGGGCTGTGCCATGGTTATTGCAGTGTTAGGACCAGAGCGCACTCGAGTCTCTTCTGAGAAATGTCACCAAACCTCTGGCTCAGCTTCGGTTGGGTTTTGATGAGAAGGCAGCACTCTGCTCCCCCTCAATCCAATTAAAACCACGCTCCATAGCTGTGACACCAGTCGGGCGGTGCAGCGACCTCAGGCTGGGGAGGCTGCTCCCATCAGTTCCACGAGCTCTGCTGGGTCTGGGCCGCCGGGTCCCGACTCTGCCCTGCACCGTTTCCACGGACCTCCGACCATCCTCTGAAAAAATGCTCAGGTTGCCAAACTGTCAGCACAAGCTTTAATGAATGGTTCTAATTACATTCAAGTAGCAGAGCCCACTGCCATTTTAATCAAATCTGGGCCTGGCAAGCTCTTTGGCAGGAATACAAGAGAAAGCCTCATAAAAATCCTGCCAAAACACTAATCACCTTTTATCCGAAATTTGCCTGATGGAGGCCTGCATGTAAAACGCTTAGGGGGAAAGAAAAACAAAACAAAAAACCAAAAAAACCAAAAAAAAACCCCAAAACAAACACACATACACAAAACCCCAACAACAACAACATTGTTTGGATGTTTGAAAGAACTTATTCTGGAGCTTGCTATAAATTATTCCTTGTGGAGAGAGGAGAAGATTCTAAATCATGCGTTGTCCTAGTGACTTCCTTTCAGGATCAGGGTCCTGACCAAAGTGGGAAGCCCCAGTGTAG
Organism: Nesogale talazaci; assembly: GCA_004026705.1. Lineage (NCBI taxonomy): Eukaryota > Metazoa > Chordata > Mammalia > Afrosoricida > Tenrecidae > Nesogale > Nesogale talazaci. The sequence continues at coordinate 148,155 of PVJH01002531.1, read as the reverse complement.
CCCCAGCCCAGAGACACTCGGCCAGGTCCGGTCCGGCTTCATGCTACCTACAGGGCAGACAGAATCCCACGACCCTGTGTGAATCTGGTCTGAACCCAGCCCTAGGGGGAGAGGGACCCGGCTCTCCCCCACCATGTCCTCCGCTCTTCCCGGACCCACATCCTCTTCCTCACCTGCATTCTTCAAGCCTAAACTGGGGTAGCCATTCATAACTTTAAAGAGAGAGAGAGAGATGACTTCCCTATGAACTACAGAGTCTCAAAATCTAAAGTGACAGGACTTCCTCTCCTGAATTATTCAAGGCCAGGGGACAGGCCATGAGGAAACTAAAGCCAGATACCCAGGCCCTCCATTCAAGCCAGTGCCAAACAGAAAGACAGGTCTGATGACAAACTGGGATCCTCTCTCCTGGGGCGGAACAAGGGGAGAAGGCTTGGCATTGCGGTGGCTGGGGCATCGGTTTACAAACATACAAAGCACTTCCTGACAATGAGCAGAGACAGTGAAGAGGAGCGGAGATAAAGGGTAACATCTCCTTGTTTAGTGACTGTCACCTTGCAATGCACAAGGTCCTTCCACACCCCACCTGGCTCTACAAGCTAGTTCCCATCAGGCCACAGGACTGACAATTATTACTTCATGTAAACACCTCCGGCAAGCTGTTACTCAATGACTGAACTTTAAAGCCCTGGGGGTCTAGTGGGGAATGCACTGGGCTACCAAACCATTTGAAACCACCATCTGCTTCTAAAGAGGAAGATGAGGCTTTCTGCTCCCGTACAGATCTGCAGCCTCGGAACCCCAAGGGTCAGTTCCACTGTCCTATAAGGTCACTATGAGTCCCCACCAACTCGAAGGCAGGAGGTTGAACTAAGCAGTAAGCTCTATCTTAGACCCTGGCATACCATAGTGAGCAAGACAGGTGAGGACCCATGGAGGTTCTTTTACTGAAAAGAAAAGAAAGGAAAAATAGACAAGTATATACATCAACTGATTTCCCCACCCCAAAGATATTGAAAGAACCCGTGAATATTACCCTACATGGCAAAGAAGGACTTTACCAGTGTGATTAAGTTAAAGACTTGAGATGAGTGGTCCTAGGGTGACCAAAGGGTTTATTAAGAGACAGACATAGGAAGGGCAGGCCGAGAAGAAGGCCATGTGATGAGAGAGAATAAGAGTTGTGATGTGAGCACAAAACAAAGGTAGGCTGCCTATAGAGCAGTGGTTCTCCACCGTCCTCATGCTGCGACCCTTTCATACAGTTCCTCATGTGGTGGGGACCCCCAGCCATAACATTATTTTCTTTGTTACTTCATCACTGTCGTTTTGCTACAGTTGTGAATCGGGTGACCCTTTTACAGGGGTCCCGATGCACAGATTGAGAACCACTGCTATAGACTTGAGAAGCTGGAAGAGGCCTGAAGTAAATTCTCCCTGGAGTCTCCAGAGGGTTTCCGCCTCTTTTTGTGACCCCTTAAGTTTATCTAGGATTTTTGACCTGCAGAACCGTTAGACAATAAATGTACATTTTTAACGCCACTAACATTGTGATGATTTGTTACAGCAGCCATCGGAAATGACTATGTATATAGAGGGTCTCTATGAGTGAGAATTTATCTGGTATTTTATATGTTAGATGATGCTAACAGGTATGAAGAAAATGCAAGGGGATGTGGGGGTGTGATATGGGACTGGGTGGAGAAAGGCTGCTGCTTTTACCCAGGTGGTCAGAGCTGGCAGCTGAGCAGAGATTAGTTGCAAATGGTATTCAAGGTCATGGCACTCAGCTTCTCTATTGCTTTGTCTCCTCCAGCAGGGAGAAAGTAGCCACTGACAGCTGATAGTTGGATACTCTTTGGTCCAGATTATAGAGAATTATTTCAAAGGCTGAATAGTTCACTAAAAAGATATGTGAGCGGAAAAGAAAATGAGATCCTCACCAAGGGGCCAAGACCCAAGTAAATGGATGGAAGAAAGATTCTCAATCAGACTCATGGAAGGAAAAGAACTCTAGGTAGGGACAGGGACAGTGGTTCAAAAATGGACAGTTGCTCAGGACCCAGAGGAGGGCTGACGCTAGGAAAAGGAAGTGAACAGAAGATCTTTTGGTTATTTCTCTCCGTTAAACTGCCTCCTACCTCTTTCCCCACTTCTTTCTATTGACTTTCCATTTTTTCTCTAAACATCAATTTCTTACTAACTTAAATTCTTTTGCTGAACGCCCCAAAGTTTGAATCTGATGCACCCAGTTCTTCACCATAATCCAAACCTTCCTCAGTCACTTGCCAGCCTAGAGGTGGACTTTCTTTGGGTCAAATGTCCATCCTTGGTCCAGTCAGCTACGATGGAGTAGTCGGGTTGGTTGGTCACTAAAGTGTAAGCAGAAAGAGGTGGTCTCTGACATGGATGCTTTCTCTGGAGGAGACTATGAGTGTGACTGCAACACAGCTAGAGTCATCTCAAGAAGTCCAAATATCTGGAGGCTGAGACTTGTTTCACACATATTGCTTCAACGGACAATGTTCTTGTGCTATTCTTAAAGGAAGAAGAAGAGAGGAAGAAGTAGAAGAAAGAGGAGGAGGAGAAGAAAGAAAAGATGATGAAGAAGGAAGAGAAAAAAAGAAAGAAAACAGAAGAAAGAAAGAAAAGCAAACATTTCCTGGGTCTTCAAAGGTGGGGGGGAAACCTGAGTGTACAGAAGATCACCAGTCCTGGTGAGCACTAAGGGTGCTTTTCCTGGTAAGAGCATGAGTCTACCACAGTTCTGGTGGAATGGGGCAGGAAAAAATAGTAGGGAGGAACCATGGGTCAAGAAAAAATTAAGAGGGGCCAGTTCCTCTTCCTTTATCAGAGCCTAGAGGGGAACCAAGGTGGGTGTATCATGAGCCAGGGAATAGAGACAGATGCTTTTTTCCCCTAGCCTGTGCAGAGTTCAAGGATGAAGGCTATGTGGTGTGACATCTAAGAGAGGAAGAAAGTTCTTCTGGAGTCCCTGTCCTGTGTGACCCCTCCCCCCAGGCCCCCTTCCCACCCATGTTCATTGAACGTCATGAATGGTGAGAAAGAAGAAAAATTGATCATTCTGGGGACCTCATTTATGAAGGCTTTCCCCCTGATTTCTCTCTCAATAGAGAAGTAAGAAAATCATTATAGTTCCATTTCACTGACGAGAAAAGTGGGTGCTCTCAATGGCCCCATGCTTCCTGCACTCTCTGTAAAACATCATGTCCACTTGGGCAGCTCATACAGCACAGTGAGGTACTGCTCCCACGTACCTTCTACCATCTCCCTTCCTCTCCAGGCCTACACACAGTTCTCTGTAAACAGACCTTCTGGATCCAAGAACCACTATAGTACTGCCAAGAACTAGAGAAAAGAGTCCTCTAGAGCAATAACAAGATCTGGCCCGGACAAATGGCACAGGGTGGGGATGGGACAGAAGAAGTCTTATCCCCACCACGTACAAGCAGAGAGCTCTCTGAGTTTTGGCATCCTCAGCTGCAAAATATTTCCAGCCACCCTGCTTTGTTACAGAACTAAGGCAAGAATTGAGACAAAGAGTTGTTGAAAGTGCTTTGCAAACTCTGACACGCTCTTTGAAGATTAGTATGGCCAAAAGGAAGGATCCTTGGTGAGGTGAGAATCTCTCCAAGAAGTCCAATTGTCTTATTGACTTAGTCTTGCCCCAGGTGGCTCCTTGCCACCGGACTTCCAAGTAAGCAGACTAGAAAGTCTGGATTTTGCCTGAAAATCTTCATGTCCTCATCTCCTTGTGAATCCCAGCAGCTCAATGCATTTTAATGGAATGCATACTTGTGCAGCAAGTGGTAGGCTGGGCCTACTTTCCTATAAACCCCTTCAAGGGGACACGAACTATGGGACAGACACTGCTTCCTCACTGCCATCGGGTCAATGATGACTCTTGATGAGCCCCTCTGGGTTTCTGGGACTGTTCCTGTTTACAGGAGTAGAGCCCAGTGTTTCTCCCTCGGAGCTGTGAGTGATTTCTGACTGCTAGCACCTGCATGTACATTACCCCATTCAATCCTCACAACAGCTGTTTCCTTATGAGAGCCTTATATCCGATGGGGAAATGGAGGCACAAAAAAGGTCCAGAAACTTGGTCAACGTTGCAAACTAAGTTGGTGACGGAACTTAGACGCACATCCAGGCCAGCTGACTCCAGAAACCATGCTCTTTGTAACCTGTCATGCTGACTCTCAACGATTTCCTTGTATCATCTATTTCACTCCAGATATTTTATATAGCTTATCTAACTTAACTATGCCAATGACCCTAAAAGACAGGTAGTTCTGTTACACTGAAAAGGAGCAGCACGCAACTGCCTCTGAATTCTCACAGTGGCAGATCTATGATTCAGACTCAAGTCTTCTCTCAAACCTGGAGCTCTTCACCTGACATGTACCTCTTGGATGATAAAGGTAAAAACAAGCTCTTTCCAAGATGCTCTGGAGATAATTGAGACAACAAAGGGCAAGTGGTTTGATTTTCTTTGGGAGGAAGGTTCTTGAGAAACTTAACATTTGATTATTGTTCCTGCACGTTCAGTGAGGAGCAGCAGTGTGGGGGTGATGCCAAATATCAATCAGGCGACGAACAAATCAGTCATCTTCTGGGTAAGTGCACACATCAAATTTGCATTTGAGGAGTGAGGCAGAGAAGACGATTTCTAATAAGTCTCTCTCTAAAACAGACACCAGCCTTCTGACATTCGTTTCCGATATTTCTAACAGCCACTGTTCATAGGGTTTTTACAAGCAAGTTAGTCATCCTAAAACTAGCCCGAACAATTGGCATATCTGTTTAGAAGCAATCACATGAATAACTATGAAGAAAGAGGCCCACTTTACTTCCTTGTTTTTCCAATTTCACATACTCCACAGGGGTTATTTGTGGGAGGTGGTGATTTCTAAAGAACCATCTAGAGTTTTACCAAGAAATAGTTGAAAGGTGTGTTTGCTAAGTCAAATCAATAAGCCAGCACTCGCCATGAATATAAGACAGATGTGCTTTCTCACTTTGAGGAGCTGGAAATGATAAGGGACACGGAAGAACCTGTGGTGTAGCCACAGAGGTCATGGTAAAGTACGAACTCCACTATGATGTTTACAGGTTTTATGATTTTGAGCAAGATAATCTAGTTTAAGCCTGAAGGCTCCATTACCTTACCTGTACAATGGGGACAATTTAAAACCATGTGGACTGTGGTAAGCACTGACTGAGCAACAACTAAATGCCTGATGCTGTTCTAGTCTGAGGTCCTTGGTAATATGGAGGCTACATTTAGAGACACTCAATACATCATGCATAATCATGATAGCCGTGGTAGCCCAATGGTTAAGTATGCAGCTGCTAACCACAAGGTCTGTGGTTTGAACAAACCAAGGGTTCCAAGGGAGAAAAACCTTGGTCCTATGATTCCATGAAGACTCACAGCCTAGGAAAGACTTGGATAATTCTATTCTGCTCAAAAGGGTCATTGCAAGTAGAAACCGATTCAGCAACACCCAGTGACAATAAATACTGCTGTTGATATTTTCTGTTGGGTGGGATTTGATTCTCTATTTTTCCAGACCCATTTCATCTTGAGGAAAAAAAATATGCTATTTCAGCAGAAATCATGTTCTCTGTCATTCTTAAACTCTTCTTCTGCTCCTCCTCATGCAATTGAGTCCATTCTTACTCATAAAGAGCCTGGAAGACCAAGTAGAACTGTCCATGTGAGATCCCGAGGCCGTCAGGCTTTCTGGAAGCACAAAGCCTCATCTTTCTCTGTAGAGGGGCGGGTAAGTTCAAACTGCTAACTTTGAGGTGAGCAGACCAACATGTAACCCACTATGCCACCAGGGTTCTGTAAGTAGTGGTGGGGATTAAAATAATAAATGCTTAGTGTAGGTTAAAGTAATGGCTTATGGGTTGAGTTACAAAGGGGTGGGGGTGGGGTGGGGGAGATGAAATGTGTTACAGAGGCCAGGGCAGGCAATTTCAGAGGAAGACAAGACTTCTGGAGAGATATAAGGTGTTCTGCAGAAAACACCCTCATTCCTGCACGCACCAGAATCTGCAGTGAGTCTCTAGGATCTTGGGAGCCCCCACCCTTCACCCCTCACCCCTGAGAAAGCAGGGCCCTCTAGGAGGACTGGACCCACACTGGGGAGACTCAGGTGGACACACTCAGGTGAGGGTGGCCCTAGAAGTGCCCATGCAAAGTGTGAATGAGGAGACTGGGGTGTGCATGTACTTTCTTTGGCATCTCCAGATTGTGCCACATGGAAGCTCCTCCAATGGGTGCAACTGATCACTCACTCACCTGTGAGTCCTAGCATGGGCTCTCGCATATCATCGTAGGCCAAACCACCTTTTCTGCTTTCTAGGCATCTGAACAAGCTGGTTCATGACTCTCGCATGACTCTGGGCTGCTCTTCTCTATTACTGAAGGTAAAGCTTTGAAGCAGAGGACAAAAGAATACATATTTGATTCCCAATTCACCTGGGCACTCATTACTAATAAAGTTCATCTTGTTGATCAAGGGGTAAAATCCTCAGCATTTGTAAAGATTTAACTAAAGGGGGGAAACGTTTCTAGAACTTCAGAAAAAGAAAAAAATTAGGACTGGAGAGACATGCAAGCCAATGAATTTATCAACACCCCCTGCCCCCACATAGGAGAATGGGGATTTGAAGAGGAGAAGGGACTCGTTCAAGGTTTCATTATAAATATATGGGAAAGATACAAGTAGGAACCAGGCCCCTGACTCCCAAACAAGTACTCCTTCCCTATCTTGATCCATTTACAACCTGGAGCAAGAAATTTGACTATCCTTCTAATCTCCTCCCCACTTGTGCAGCTACGAAAATAGACACAATCTGGAAGCCCAGCCATGCCAAATATTGTGGCAGACTTCCCAGCTCCACTCTCCTCCTCCCCCCGCTGATGGGAAGTTGAAACTCCCTAACACTCTTGCTAGAAATGTGAAAATGATCTCTTTCTTCTTCTTCTTTAGGGTTTGAGTCCCACTGCACACACAGGTTCAAAGCCCTCTCAGGATCCTCTTTCCAGAGAGGAAGGGTCAGATCAGTCATTAGCTAGAGAGACCTCCCTGATTCCGAGTCTGTAAATTAAAAGAAACTATATGAGACCAGCATCAATATTGATTTGAAGAAGACTAAGGACAGTGACAGAGGGAAACATAGAGGCTCAAGGGGATCCCATAAGGTCTTGCTACTGAGATCAGATGCTGAAAAGGGGGAAGAGAAGGGGGACAGTCAAGCTCATTGAAAGATCGATTTCAGATGGTGGCTGACTTTTGTGAGAGAAGCATCATAGAAACAAAAGACAAGAATATTTGAACATAGAAGTTGAATTCAAAAAACTGTTTTTCTTCATGCTGAGACTTGGCAGAGCACAGGAAAGAGTGTGCAGAGACATATGTGCAATGATGCTCATTGCAGCATTATTGCTATTAGGGAATAAAAGGAAATCATCTAACTCTCCTTCCATAGGGAACTGGTTAGATGGGAATATGGTGCATCACACTGTGGAACAGCATCCATTTATTTAAACATGAAACTATCCTATATATTCTGATGTACCATAGAGCCTGTGTTCATCTGGGTAGACTAGAGAAACATTCATAAACGTGTGTATGTATATAAGAAAGAATTTAACATATAAGAACAACTGTATATTAAGAAAATATCCCAACCCAGTCCAGTCCAAGGTCATAAGTCTGATATTAGCCCATATGTCTGATACCAATCTCTAAAGTCCTCTTCACACTCGTGAAACACATGCAATGAAGCCAAATGCAGGACCATCACAAGCCAGTGGGTAAAAAGTCTTTTGATCCAGTGGCATTATAAGCATCTCAGTGGGGGCAGGAGTCTCTCTGGCTTCAGTGTCTGGTAGCATTCATGTGGCCTGTCCAGCTCAGGGCCCTAGAGTAGCTCCAGTGGCTTCTCCTCAGGGATGTCTCACAGGAAATAAGAAAGTCTCCTTGTCAGCAGAGAGTGAGAGGGTATCTCCTCCTTCCAAGAAGGAAGTACAAGATTTCCTAGAATTCTTAGGAGAAGGTCATGCCCACATAGAGGTCTCATTGGCTATCTCCAGCTTGACAGGCTAGACTCCACCCCTACACGCTTCATCCTTAAATTGACACCAGATTAAGTGACTGCCACAGTGTCCAACATATATTTAGGTGACATGTGCCTTTAAAAGTCAGAGTTGTAAATAATGTGATCTCACTAGATATAACGTGAATTGTATATATATTTTTTAGATACATAGACTATTGCTAGAAGCTTACACAAAAGTTTAATCACTGGTCAATGCTAATAGGAAGAGAGAGGCTGATAAGAAACTCTCACTTGATGCCTTTCATTCCTTTGCGTGGTGTGAAGGTTTTACTTGGAGAATATATTTACTGGTCACCATCCTGTCCATTCCAACCCTCAGCGACCTAATAAGGCAGAGGAGAGCCACCCCTGTGGTTTTCTGAGACTTTAAATCTTTAGGGAAGTAGAAATCCTTAGCTCTCTCTCTCTCTCTCTCTCTCTCTCTCTCTCTCTCTCTCTCTCTCTCTCTCGGTGTGGGTGTTGATTTAGAACTGCTGATCTTGAGGTTAGCAGTCTAAAGTGTAACTTACTTCTGACATTTTTAATTAATCATAAGTTTTAATGTATGAATAAATATTCTAAAACAAAGCATTACAACTACAGGGGAAATTACCAAGAGATAGTCACTGATTCTCTTTTCATCTTTCTTCAAGACTTCAGCTATTGGGTAATATTTATCTTTGCCATCATAATTCATTTCTGTGTCTTTGAAGGATGGCACCAGATCCAATTGCTGTCGTATACTTTCTTAGCCTCCTTGACTCAGAGATCCCCAAATTCTTTCTACACCCGCCACCTGGCTGTGAGTATCATCTTGGACCTCCTTGCAGTACCTGGACATAGAACTTGGGTCCTCTCTAGTCATGGTCCAGGAGCTATGATGCTAAGAGTCAGCATAGATGTCCTGAGAGGTCCAAAGAAGTAAGTTTTATTCATTTTTCTTCCTAAGTGAAAGTCAGGGCAATTCCAGGTGGGTACCAGTGGAACCTTGCTCCAAGGTTCTTGTCTAAGTATCCATAACATACATATGGGACCACAGAGAGAAGAGCAGGCTGGAAGTCTGCAGTCAGTAAACTTGGTGGCCATAGTGGTTCATTGAGCAAATATTTCCCAAAGTGCAAGTAGAGGGAGAAGAGATCCAGGCTTGGACCCTATCACGTTCAACCTTTTAATCAATGATTTGAAGGAAGACCGAACAGCCACATGCTTACCCACTTATCTCCTATTATAGGACTTTTTTTCTCTTTATCTCTTTATTAGATATCCTAGCTTCTGAAGTTAAAAAGAAACAAATGGCCCCATTTTTTCTACTTATAGATTTGCCTTCTCCATTCATCGTATCGGTCCCTTCTATGACATTCTGGGAAACTACAAGGATAGAGGCCTGGGGTTGAGGTGGGAGTAGGGATTGACTACCAAGGGGCACTGTGGGTGAAGTTTTTTGGAAGATGAAACTCTTCTATATCATGACTGTGGTGGCAGACACGTGACTTTCAGCATGGATCAAAGTCTTTGAGGTATACACCATAGAATGTGAATTGTACTGTATATAAATTTCAAAATAAACTTTACAATTGCTCCTAGTCATTTTGAGATCCTGGTCTCCAATAACAATGAATATAAAAAGGGTTGCTAGTTCCTCAATTCAACAGTTTAAGAGGAAAGAGGAAAAACTCCCCCAGTTTCTCCAGAAGTAAAGCTAAATTCCCATGTGGTTGTGGCGACGAGACCATCTTCTGTCTCTGGCGGCCCCGTCAGCTTCATCTCCAGCCCCCACTCTGTCATGTCACATTCCTGGTCCCACATTTCCCCGCTTGCTTCTGCGCTTTTGCATGATTGTTCGCCACCCCCTAATGCCTTTGCCCTGTCGGCTCTCCACCAACCACGAAACTCCCCAGCTGTCAAAGCTCAGCTCAGAGCCAGACCTACCCCCAGCCCTGTGCATCCCAGGCCCATGCACAATAGCAAGAAGGGGTAGACAACCTAACTGCCCAAAGAAACAATGGTACTACACACAATGGAACACGAGGTGTGGCTAAAGATGAAACCACAAAACACCTCCTGGCCTGGGTGGACCTGAAGAACATGATGCTGAATGAAGTTAGCCAGTCACTGGCTAATGCAATATCTGAATAGTATCTGAGGTCACTGTCATAAGGGAAAAGCAGAAGGCAACAAACAAGATAAAGACCTTCATAGCAAAGAAAATAAACTTTGGCGTTTGGGGATGGAGAGACAAGGAAGGGGGTTAGAGCAATGGGCTGGATGGGAGAAGGACATTGATAGGGGTTCAATGGAAGATGACAATTCACAGGAGGGAGGGAGAAGTCAGGATGGGAAGGGGTAGGAAGGTGGGGGAGAGAAGTTAACTTTTGGGGGATTTGCTTAGGAGTTTACTTTGTAGACTCCAATTTCATGCTATGCACTGTAAACCGCCATCTAAATTGCAATTGAAAAACAAAAACCCAGCTCAGGCAGCAGTTTCTTGAGGAAAGCTTTCCTGACTCTCACCCTCAGCTCAAAGCAAACTCACTGCCACTGAGTCCATGCCCCTCCTAGGGATCCTTAGTGGTCCTAAGCCAGCTTGGAGCATTATGCTATTTCTGTCCTCATCCTCCAGGCCATAGGTGGTAATTGCTTGCTGACATTGACCATCATCATCCCTGGTCATTCAGAGATCAGAGTCTGTAGTTGGCATACATGCCTCAATGATCATCAGTTCCTTCAAATGAGACTTCTCCATCATCTCAGAACTCCCAGCATCTGGCAGTGTCAGGCATCTGATGCAACACTCAATACATGCCTGTAGATGGTAACCAAGTGTAGGTGACCGATGCTTTTTCCTTATGCAAATGAAATCACTGATTATATGTTTGAAAAAGAAGGCTGCTCTCAAAAGCCAAACAAAAATATTTCTAACAAGAGACTCAGTTTTTCCAAAATACAAAACTGCATTTTATTAGTACTTGGGAACCGTTTTATGTGTTAAGAGGATGGGATCCAGCAGTAAGTCGGTTGATAGCATGTTTTACAGATAGCAAGGGCTCTGAGAAGTTTGTGGGGGAAAAGTAGAATCAAAAGATAATGCAATTTGTATGCATACCTTTTGAAGCCCTCTCATACAGTCTCAAGTACATGTCAATTTTCTCCCAGTTTTCAGATATGGGAGCCCTAGTGGGTAGTGGTTATGCATTGCACTGCTAACTGCAAGATCCTACAGCCCGCTCTGTAGGAGAAAGACAAGACTTTCAATTTTCACAAAGAGTTAACCATCTCAGAAATCCATGGGGATAGTTCTAACCTGTCCTATAGGCTTGCTATAGAGTCAAAATGGATTCAATGACAGAGAGTGCCATGGAGTTATTTTGGTTTAAATACACCTCTTTGCCACACGTGGCACCTGATTCTTTCCCTTCTACTTCTGATGAGAGAATGCGAGTGCACATGGACTCTTTTGTTGATACTTCATCCAATGCATACCTGCAAATCACACAGTCTTGTTTGAAAAGATTATGATACATTGTATGTAGTAAGAGCCTCAGGCGATTGCTTACGGTAAAATCCAGGGGTCTAGCTCAAATACTCAGGGATCTGAAGAGCTTGGAGAAAGGGATTTCCCAGCCTTGTCGGCTGTATTCACCAAAGCTGATCTCATAACCTGGCTCTGGTAATGGGATCGGTCAAAGACATCTGGCTGTTTGGCGCTGAGATTCTGGCAGTGGCTCAGATGGAGTCTTGCTCTGATGAGACTGCAGCAAAGCCAAGTCCATTGGCTTGTTGTCTCACTTGCTTGGATCTAGGCAGGTCTAACTGGAGCTGGGGAGGCAGTCAGACCATCTGAGGTTAGGACTGGATGTAACTATGACAGAGTCAAGATCTAGGACCTGGGAACATGACAGCATCACTCAGGAACAGAGCTCATTAGAAGAAGAGTGGCCTAGGGGCCATCAGTGGTCATCTCTCTGATCCCATTTCCCCTCTGACAAGGAGAGACTAGAAATAGGGGTTTCTCAGACTCCATTAGTTTTCCCAGTCTTGATCAGAAACAAGCGAGGCATAGCAGGGGACACGGCAGCACAGGGTAGATGCTAAGCTTAGAGTCAGAATCGGGTCCATGGGAAAACCAGCCCATAAAACTTTGGGACAGCTTCCTCTGAGATCAGTCAATTCCCCAAACCAGTCAATAAAACGTATTGCTTAGGGGACAATTGCTTTAAAAAAAAATCCAGAGAGTGCTACTCAGACACTCAAAAGCTCATAGCATGCCCCACGGACAATACACTAGGGCACAGATTCCCAGGCAAGAGTCCAAGCAGGACTGGCAATTCTCAGCCATGTGCCACCCCCTGCTTAGTGGTGATGGGTTCTAGCCCATTCCCCTCCCTACTCTGGCATACCTATCCCTCTCCCAATCACATACATGCGTCAGGGCACAGGAATGTGATATGGTAGAAATGGAGCCACTTTAAGAGTCTGGAGTAGGGGTACAAGGGGAGTAGGGGGAAGGTGGGGAGAGAAGGGGAGGAAGGGGGAGCTGATCACAATGATACACATAACCACCACCACCCCCCCCACGGGGATGCACAACAGAAACCATGGGGGAAGGGAGATGGCGGTCAGTGTAAGATATGAAAATAATTTTAATTTACCAAGGGGTAAATGAGGGTGGGAAGGGGGAGGAAGGGAAAAAAGAGGAGCTGACACCAAGGGCTCCAATCAATAGTAAATGTTTAGAAAATAATGATGGCAACTTATGTACCAATATGAGTGATACGATTGATGTATGGATTGTCATGAGAGTTGTAAGAGCCCCCCATATAATGCTCTTTTAGTCAAGAAAAAGAGAGAGAGTGAGTCTGAAGCCTTGGGCTTCCCTCTCAGGCCCGGCTGTGATGCATGAAATGCCCTGGGGGACAAGATGTGTGCAGCCTCTGCCTCAGTGGTCTTTATCTGTGAAATGGAAACGATAGCGCCCACCGCCAGAGATGGGCCGTGACTCAAATCACATCACTAATTGGCTGTGCTCTGTAAACTGAAACACTAGACAAGCCCAAGCCATTAGGCACGTCAAATTATTTTGGGAAGTTGTTGGGGTCTAAATGATGCATAAACAAAACCAGAGCTGGAGAAGGAGCCGCTTTACGCCCTGAGCAGACTTGCTGTCTCCTGGCCGTCATCTGGCAGGCCCTCCAGGTCCTCCCCCCACCCCACCCCACCCCAGTCTTCCGGGCTTGGCTGCGGGGCCAGCCAGCAGCTAAGAGGACAGCTCACTGCTTGAACCAGACAGTCCCCAGGGCTGTCAGCCTATCAGCTGGCATGCTGACAGTGAAGGGATCTGGCCAGTAAATGTCTAATCAGGATGGTACCACATCTCAAATTCGGCAGTTCAACTTAGGGGCTCTAAAGGGACTATGGCAATGCCATGAGGTAATGGCCAGAGGTCTGGTGGGCTCCAAACCTCAGAACTCCAGGGCCCTGGGTCTGATGGAAAGGTGCAAGGTCAGAGAGAAACATGTCTACCTTTGCCATGCAGGCAGCAGTAAGGTCATTGAAAAAATGCACCTGATTTGCATCCCCAAACACTCAAATGCCGAGGCCAGCTATGCTATTTACTGACAATGCTCCCTTGGACAGATCATCACTTCTTCGGCCTTCGTTTTCTCATTGTATAATCAGTATTGCAATAAAAGTATCCTTCTAGGAGCTTATCCTTATACTATTTGCCAAGCCCTGTTGCCTGCTTTCTGTTTGCTTCTTGGGAATCTTCTGAGGTGACTAGGTAAAGCGCCTAGTACAGTAATAAACCAATAAGGATGACCTTTCTCTCCATATCCCCATACTGACACTCCATAAAAACCAACAGCCCCAGAAGCCAACTGCTCCATCATTGTGTGACTCCCACTCAGCCACTTACCCACAGCCTTACCTACAGCCTCAGGCACATTCTGAACTAGGTGAAACCAAGAGTCATGGCTCAACAGAGGAGTGATGGGAATCCAAAGAGAGAAAGGCTTAAAGAGATGAGTCCACAGTCCTGGAGTGGAGGTGTCTGGATTCAGGATTTGGGCATGGCATGCTCTCTCTCCCTGTCCATGCCAGAAGAAGCTCCTTCCAAGGCTTGGCAGCTTCCTCTAGCCCCTTGGTCTTCCTTGGTTTATCGATGCATCTCCACATGACATCTTTCCCTGAGTGTTTCCAGCTGTATGTCTCCTCCCCTTTAGTGTAAGGGCATAGTGGATTAAGACCCACCTCCCTCCAGTAGGACCTCACACAAATCTGACAGCCATTCAAAGATCCTTTTTCCAAACCAATGCCTGTTCACAAGTACAAGGATTGCCACTTCAACGTGCTCTTCTGGGGGGGGGGGGGCATAGTTCAGTTCGTCATGAGAGTTGTTACCCTGGCATCATGTTCTTTCACTTCATGAAGCACTTTCACATGCATGAACTCATTCGATTCATGCTCTGTCAGACAATCAGGCAAAGACTTATTATTCCCTACTTAGCAAAGAGAAATGGAACTTCCCATGGTTTGGAGCCACAGCAGGAATAGATAGCAGAGGTTAAACTGATAAGTCAGACCTTTCAAATCCAGTGCCTTTCCTCTCCAAGAAGCTGTGAGAGTCAGTCACTGGGCACTGTGAGTCACGCCCTCAAAACAATTTCTTTGGCCTGGAAACGGATATTCTTGGTAAGACCAGTAATGACTAACTCCAAACTCACTGCCATCGAATGGTTGCCAACTTACTGTGACCCCGTCAGAGAGGGCAGAACTGCCCTGTGAGTTTCCAAGACCATCACTGTCAGCAGGAGTAGAAAAGCAATGAAGGAGTGGAAAGCGGTGAGAGAAACCCACGGGCCCTGAGTAGAGCTAACGTCTCCGTGGTTGCATGACCAGAGGTCCTGGAGGATCATTTATGGGCTAGAAAGTAAAGGGCTGGGGACAGAAGAGGGAAAGCAATTCATCTAAGCTTGGAAGTCCTCAGAATTCATAGGGTCTCACAGAATGTGATCACAAATTTGGAAGTATACATTATAAATTTAAAAATAAGCTGGCTAGTTTGTTTTCCTGTGGGAAAAGATTCTCAGCAGCATCCCCACTTCACAGACTGAAAAGAGAATTTGTTCTAAGCATGCCGCTCTGACTCCCACGGCTGAAGTTCCTGTCCTTTGTGACCATGAGCAAAAAAAATTAGTTAGCAGTCTCGGTTGGCATTTCTGAGAATAATCTTTATTTTCTTCTTGTCCAAATTTTCTTCAACAATAAAAGAGTTCTTTTTATCATTCAACATAACAAAGCTCTTATTTGGTTAATTTTAAAGTTTTATATATATTATTGAACCCAAGAAATAAGAGTAAAATTAGCAGGGTCTACCACTTTGTCTGTCTCGACAAATGCAATTTAGAGGCACTGTTTTTAATGAAAACCAAAAACAGAGCAAATAATTAAGTTAAAAGCAACAGCATCAATTTAGTGGTTTACCAATTAGCAATTTATTCCAACATGTTTTGAGCAAAAACTGAGTTTACAGATTACCAAGCTTAGTGCTCCTAGCTTAATTGGCCTCTCTGCAGCATTTGACATGGCTGGGTTTTGTCTTCTACAAACACTTCCTGCCTTTGGTCTTGGTGACTCTCACTTGTCTGGCTTTCTCCCTTGAGCGGCTTCCATTTCTTTTGCCCATTACCCAGATATTAGTTTATACCCTAGTTTTCATGCTCTTCATCATGGGTCTGAAAACATCAAACCTTGAGGGGCTCCTTTTTGGTAAATACACGTGTCCCTGAAGTTCATTGATAAGAACTTTAAAGGCTACTACTCAGATCACAGGGATTTCATTTGTTTGTAAATATATAGTTATTGCTGTCAAATAATTTTGAAATTGCTGTGAGGAATAGGATTGGCTCTTCAGTCTCAAGAGTTGGCTAAGTCCCACCCTAGATGATTTCACTTACCTCCACAACTTCAGCTGCCATGTCTATACTAATTCTTCCGATACCTTGAACTCTAGTCCAGACCTCTCAAAAGAACTTTAAATCCATCAAGCCAACCTTTTACTGGGTACTTTCATCTGAATGTTCCACTCACCCAGCCCAACTTCCATTGAGTCGATGCCAACTCATTGCAGGCCTGTAAGACACTAGAAGTGCTCCACAGCATCTCCAGGATGGTAACGGAGGAGCAGACAGCCTCATTTTTCTCCCTAGGAGCCACTGGTGGCTTTGAACAGATGATCTCGCCCTTATCAGCTCAGCGCTTGACCCAGCATACCACCAGGCATCTAAATTCAACATGTCAGAAGTTGATTTGAGATTTGCAGTGAATTTTTAGATACAGTGCCAAAAGCATGAAAGAAAATGGGGTTATCTAGACTTGCTTAAAATGTAAAACTTCTGCTCTCATCTCACCATTAACAGATGAAAAGATAAATCGTCGACGAAGGGAAAACATTTGCAGAACACACACCTTAAAAAGGATTTACAAAGCCCACATACATGGAAGAAGCACGCCAGGTTGTGTGCCCACGAGGTGCCAAAGGGATCAGTTATCAGGCTTCAAAGAACTGAAAATCATAACATTGCATGTCCACCTTCCTGATATGATCGCTAAAGACAAATGTGTGCATAAGAAAATGTGGTGAAGAAAGTTGATGGTGGCCAACTATCAAAAGATGTAGCGTGTGGGGTCTAAAAGGCTTGAAAGTAAACAAGCGGCCATCTAGTTCAGAAACAACAAAGCCCACATGGAAGAAGCACACCAGCCAGTGTGACGATGAGGTGTCGAAGGGATCAGTTATCAGAAATCAAAGAACTAAAAAATATATCATTATAAATGAGGGGGAGTACAGATTGAGGACCCAAAACCCATCAATAGATAAAGTGACATCCCTATACAGAGGGGTTGCAGGGAGGAGATGAGCCAGTCAAGGTACAGTGTCGAAGCAATGAAATGTGCAACTTTCCTCTAGTTCTCAAATGCTTCCTCTCACCCATTGTCATGATGCTAATTCTGCCTTACAGGTCCTGCATAAGCACAACTCAATGCTCTGTAATTCCAGTTCTTCAAAATGCTTTTCGTCGCTTCATAGGATACACACAGTCAGATGGCTTTGCATTGTCCCAGTAGAATATTTTTCTGGGTCTCTGCCTTTGGCCATGTCACTCTTCATTGCATGTTCTCTTCTAAATCTGGTTGTAGCTATTGTGGAATTGTTTTCAAGAGCATTTATTATATATTTAATATTATTGATACTGTTCAACAATTGTTGCAGGTCTTTGGATGACTTTTTCTTGGAATAGGCACAGATATGGGTATCTGCCAGTCAGTTAGATAGGTAGCTAGCTTTCAAATTTCTTGACATAGACAAATGACCATTTCCAGCACTGCATTTGTCAGTGTTTCCAGTGAAATTTAGACATCTTCTTCCGGTACCATGAGTCTTGATCATATACTACTTCCTAACATGGTTGAATGTTGACCAATTCTTTTTGGTATAATAACTCTGTATTCTTTTCATCTTCTTTTGGTGATTTTCATGTCATTCAATATTTTCATTGGAATCTCTCAATATTGTAACTCCAGGCTTGAATTCTTTTTCAGTTCTTTCAGTTTAAGAAATGTCTAAATTGTTCTTTGTTTTTGGTTTCTTACTCCAGATCTCTGAGCATTTCATTCTAATACGTTTCTTTTTCTTCTCGAGCTGCCCAATAACATTGTCTGCTCAGTTCTTTTACTTTATCACTTTTCCCCATTTGCTTTAGCTGGTCTATGTACAATAGCAAGTTCCAGGGTTTCTTTTGACATTTATTTTTTTTCTTTATTTTCTGTCTTTTTCGTGATCTTTTTGTTTCTTTGTGCATAATGTCCCTCCCACAATTCATCTTCTTCTCAGTCATTCAAGTGGGACCTAGTCTAGGTAGTATTTTGGCTTTCATGGATTTATTTGAAATTTCTCCAACTTCAATTTGGACTTTCATGTGAGCCCACGGTCAGCCCTTCACTTTGTGCTATCCGTGGATAGTGAGTGTCTGCATCGACTCTTTCTACAGATGTGGTCAATTTGGTTCTGGTATTTTTAATCCAGTGAGGTCCATATCCTCTGCCTTACATTATTGAAAAACATGTATTTCCAAAAAAAATTGATTGGTCTTTCAAAAACTTTTGGGTTATTTCTGTCACCAAGGTCATACTTTCCAATTATTGATCCTTCTTTGCCATTTCCAATTTTTGAATTCCGTGTCAGGCAGAAATAAAAATCAGGACACTAGTAATTCTTTTTTATATTTATATATAGAGAAAGGTATATAAGATAAGAAAGAAACAGTTAACTATCTACAGATCAGTACAGATTCCTCAGTGCAACTCATTTGTGTGAGGCAACTAGAAGACTGGCAGTCTTGAGGGCCACTGAGTAGTCCTCTGTAGAGCAACCCAGGCTATCTGGTTACAGGCAGCAAACAGCAGAGCAGGTCGCCAACAGCCAGCCAGATGACAGAGTCCAACAGTCCCCAGCTCAAGAGATGTCTATCCCAGGACCGTGGCGAAGTAGGGCTTGAAGGAACCTCAACTCACAGCTCCACAGTCCACGATTAGGTGTCCCACGGGTGGTGTTGCTTGGAGGCCGAGGCACAGAACGAACAAGCCAGCTCCGGAAGCAAGTCCTTCTTATCTCTGCCCTTCAATTCATCCCCTGTGTTCATTGGCCGTGCCGTCACAACAGACCCACCAATCTTCTGTGGCCATGTTGGCATAACAAACCTACCCATCACTAAATTTCAATAACCTGCAATTATCAAAGCACTATGGTGAAGTATTTGATCAATTTTAGACTGTAGAAGAAATCTCAGTTTCTTCATCTTCAGCAGTAGTGGCATAAATTTGAATAATAGTTGATATGACTATTTTTATAAGTGTGTGCATGTTTCCCTATCATTGAGATCATAGGACTTTTCAGAATGGATGTTGAAATGTTCTTTTTGACAATGAATGGGCACTTAAAAATTTTTTTTCATTTCAAGCATAGTAGATATCGTGATTGTTTGACTCAAAATGCTTGATCCCAGGCTGAGCCCCGGTGGCGTAAGTGGTTGAGTGCAGAACTGCAGCCCGCAGGCTTGGCAGTTCAAATCCAGAGGCGGCTGGGTAGCGCCCAGGACCACCAGAGGCAGTGATGCCCACACACAAAATGCTTGATCCCAGTTCATTTTTGCTCACTAATGCCTATGATACCCATCTTTATGTGTTCCATTTCTCTCTTTTTTTGGACAACTTCCTAGTTTCATAGATTCATATTTTGTGCATTCCACATTGTGTTTATTAATGAATGCTTGCTGCTGTTTCTTCTCATTGGGCATGCCACGTCGTCAACCTCAAAGGAAGTCTTCGAAGCCTGATTCTATCTACATCATTAATGTCGACTTTACTTGGAGGATGCTGTCTTCCCAATCACTTTTGGAGGACCTTCCAATTTGAGGGGCTCCTCTTCCAGCACTATATGAAACAATGTTCTCACGCTATCAGAATGTTTCCATGTAAGTCATATAGGAGCTCAATGCTCCCCAGAGAAGGGTTAATTAAAAATCTATAACTCACTGCCAGCAAGTCAATTCTGGGTCAAAACGACCCTTGAAGGCAGAGTAGAACTGCCCCTGTCAGTGTCTGAGGTTGTAAATCTTTCCAGGAGTAGAAAGGAAGTTTCCTCTTTCTCTATCAAAGGAGCTGGTCGACTCTAACCACGGACCATGCGGCCATCAGTTCAGGGCGCATCCTACCTACCACACCCACCGAGGTGCCTAAGGATTGGGTTCCCTACTATTGGCTCAGCTAGGAAACATCGATGAGAAAGTGTGTGTGATTGACCATGTCTGTACACTCAGCAAGGGTGAGCGGAGGCTGTAGGGATGGCTAGGCAAATCCACATCATCCTGCATAGCCTTTATTAATGAGAGTAGTAGTGATCAATGGAAGAAGCGGGGCTCGGTACTCCCTTGTGCCAGTCCCTCCATCTCTGCAGCATCACACCCCAATGACAAGCCTCTGCTTTGGTAAAGACAGAAAGCTTGAGTTCCAGTGTGAAGAGAAGCAGAGCCATCGTGTCTCGAAAGTATGGTAAAAATCTGAAAACACATGGACTCTTTACCTGTCGAAGAGAAGGCAAGCTCCAGAAGACCCAAATTGCCTGTTGTCAAGATGATTGCAACTCATAGTGATCCTTTAGGACAGAGGAGACTTGCTCCATGGGGTTTTCAAGGCTGCCCCTCTTTATGGAAGCAGACTGCCACACCTTTCTCCAGAAAAACAGCTAGCTGGCGGTTTCGAACAGCTGATCCTTAAGTTCGCAGCCCAAAACTTTAACCACTGTGCCACCAGGGTTTGGGGCCTCTGTTCGAGTTGCCATCAAACATCCAAAAGGCTGTTATTTAGAAATGAGACTAACCACTTCCATGTGGCTCCACAGGAGATGACTGGAACCAGTGGATCAAGTCATCTTTTCTAAGAAATAGAATGACCCATCTGTGGAAGAGGCTGTCTCATCAAGAAAGGAGTTTCTCCCCTGTCTCCT
Organism: Nesogale talazaci; assembly: GCA_004026705.1. Lineage (NCBI taxonomy): Eukaryota > Metazoa > Chordata > Mammalia > Afrosoricida > Tenrecidae > Nesogale > Nesogale talazaci. The sequence continues at coordinate 127,454 of PVJH01002531.1, read as the reverse complement.
GTCACGGGGAATGTTGAAACAGACTAGATGACAGACCAGTAATAACATTACCTAAGGGGTTCCAATCTAGGTCTTGAACTCGATCTGTCTTCTCAGTTCCCCACAGGTCATCTAGAACCATTTCCAAGAACAGCGTTTTTTGTCTTTATGTTCCCAGTGTACTATTTTTCCCCCTTCAGTCAGTGCTGGTGGGAAGCAGGACTCCGGAGAGAGTTAGTAAGTGAGACAAGGCTCTGCCCAGCCCTCTCAGCATGACTGGCAATTAGCTGGACTCCAGCCTTCCTGGGCTCAGAAGCTCCCAGCAGGCTGTCGTCCTCCACTAGTGCTGATTTAGAACCCAGGGAAGAGGCAGCCACAGGTAGCAGGGGCTTAATTCTGAACCCATGCTAACCAAACATTAGCATTTGCATTTAAAAAAAAAACTAGAGAAGGAAAAAGAGAGATGATGAAAACTCTACTCAATTAAAGCTGTTTGCAAATGCAAATAGGCCTGAGCTGCCACCCATCTGCTGACATTTCTGACCGGACCACTGAGGAGGGGAATGTATGAGATGACTGGGAGAAGGATCTGGGTGAATGGAGGAGTGGAGGAGGAAGAGGGACAGAAAGATCATTTTGTTCTATACCATGAAACCTGTAATTTCACTCTGACATGAAAATTAGCTCTGTAGCTAATTACCTTTCTGATACCATTTGCTGCCATAGAAAGGAAAAGAGTTTATGAATTGGGGAACCCACCTGAAAGAGAAAAAAAACGACTGTCAGTTTACAAGATGGGGTGAGTGAGTTGAAATCACAAGGTTTCTTTCAGGGGATTGCCCTTGGGTGGTGCAAAGAGTTAATGGACTTGGATCCTAACCAACAGGTTAGAGATTTAAGTCTCCTAGAAAGAGCTCAGAAGAAAGACCTGGTGACCCACTTTCAATCCGCCACTAAAAACCTACAGAACACAATTTTAGTCTAGTACTTAGGCAGTCACTGAGAGTGAGGAGCAGGTCAATGACAGCTGCTGTTGGTTTCAGCGGATGAATCCTGTGGCAGTTTTTGTGCCCTGATTGTGTGTCTCACTGAGGAAGATCTTGCCCTGCGACCTCAAATGTAGTAAATTATTCAATGAAACTCTTAGACTTCTAGCCTTTGTTACTGCTATCCAATGACTCATTTTCCTATGGGTCTGGGAAAGAAGGTGGAGGAAGAGACTGTCGTATCATATAATTCAACTCTGAGTGACTCCATCACGCAGGGGATAAAAGAAGCCATCACAAAAGCAGGAGGGGAGATTTTTACGACCAGCAAGAGCCAGGAGTGAGTGGAGCAGGTCCTCCCCACCTCAGGATAGCTGCCCTGTGAACCTCCTTGACCCAAAGATAGCTTTGCCATTACGGGAGTGAGAGAGAAGCAGCTGCCGCAAGACGAGGAGTAAGAGCCTGAGACAGAGTGTTCCCCTTCCCAGTCTAATGAGCACTTAAGGCAGGAGGCTGACTTGTGGAATGGAGTGCTTCTGGGCACCTAACTCGGGGAGATGGATTCTCTGACAAGCTAGAACGGAGTGTCTTTGGGGTTAGGCTTACGGCAAAGGGGCATGCCCTTGGGAATTTGCTATTGTTGCTGGGAGGTGCCATCCAGGGGGTTCTGACTCATAGTGACCCAATGTCCAACAGAACACCATGCTGCCTGGTCCTGTGCCATCCTCACAATGGCTCGTATGCATAAGCCTGTGCTGCAGCCACTGTGTCCGTCTACCGTGTAGAATACCAAGCATGATGTCCTTCTTCAGGATGGCTCTCTCCTGACCTGTCCAAAGCACATGAGACATTGGCTCACCATCCTGGCCTCCCAGGAGCACGCCAGCTGTTCCTCATCCAAGACAGATTTGTTTGCTCTTAAGGACATCCATGCTACTTTCAATACCCTTCACAGCGCCATAATTCAAGTGCACTGATTCTTCTTCCGCTTTCTTTATACATTGTCCCAAAGATCCTTGTAATGGGTTGCGACCAAACAACTGTACCCGCAGCATTTCTCACCTGAATTGTAACTTGTAAACGTCCACAATAAGCCCCCAGATCAAGAGCATTGTGCGTTCAAGTGATGTGGTCATTTGATAGCCGGCACCATCGACTTTCTTCATCACATGTGCTTACACACCCATAGTGCCTTCAGTGATCGTGTCACAAAAGCGAGCATCATGGAATGTCAGATTATTAGAACAAAGTGTTCTTATGTTGAGGAAGTACTTGAGTCAAAGCACAATGTCCATCTGCAACCTTAGTTTTTAACATATAGACATAGGTACATAGATCTATTCCCCTCTCATTGTATATAAATATATTTGCATATGTACATGCCCATATTTAGACCTCTATAAATTTTCTTTCCCTTCTGGCACTTTCCTTTATTTCCTTTTATTTTCCTCTTGTCCCATATTCGGCCTTCATTCAGCTTTAGTAATTCCTTGCTGCTACATTGTCCTTGATTAAGCCCCACTAGGCATTCTATGTCCTTCTCTCCATTGATTTTAGTTCACTTGTTATTACCTTGTCCCTGGGTTGCTCCCCCCTTCCTTCTTTTCTCCCCCCTCTGCTTCTCCCACATCCCCTTGGAACCACCGGTCCTGTTCTTTTCATCTCCAAATTGTTTATCCCACCTATCTTATCTAGACAGACATGCAGAGATATTAATAAGCACAAAGCCCAGGCAAAGTCAAACAAAACAACAAAGGAAATCAAAACCAACAAAACAATAGCAACAAAAACAAAAAATAACAACAAAAAGAAAGCCTGGCAAAAATGGAAAAGCCTACAAATAGTTTGAGGTCTATTTGTTGGTCTTTATGAGTATTTTTCAGTCAAGTCTGATGGAGTGCCCCACTTTGTATCCAAGTTTTATTTTGATATTTTCCAGGTATTTCATCATGTTGCTCCCCTTGCTTCTCTGCTTCATGCCCTTCGTGTTTTGTCCCAGTGTGATGGGGTCAGATCTCCAGTATGATGGGGTCAAATAGAGCATCTGGGGTCTTAAAGGCTTGAAGATAAACAAGCAGCCATCTAGCAGAGAAGCAGCAAAGTCCACATGGAAGAAGCACACCAGCCTATGTGACCATGAGCTGTCAATGGGATCAGGTATCAGGCATCAAAAATCAGAAACTGATATGAATGAGGGGGAGGGTAGAGTAGAGACCCAAAGCCCATCTATAGATAATTAGACATCCCCTCACAGAAGGGTCACAAGGAAGAGCTGAGCCAGTCAGGAAGCAGAGTAGCTCTGATAAAACACACAACTTTCTTCTAATTCTTTCTTCCCCCCACTATCATGACCTCAATTCTGCCTTAAAAATTGGATTAGACCAGAACATGCACACTGCTACAGATAAGAGCCCTAAACACTGATAATCCAGGATAGGTAAATCCCTCAGGAACAACAATGAGAATAGAGATACCAAGAGGATTAGGGGAAGGTGGGGAGGAGAAAGTGGGAATTGATCACAAAGATCAACATATAACCCCCTCCCAGGGGGACGAACAGCAGAAAAATGAGTGAAGGGTGGCAGAAGATGATGCAAGATATGATATGAAAATATCAGTCTATAACTTATCAAGGGTTCATGAGGGAGGGTGGGGGAAGGAAGGGGGGATGAGAAGCTGATATCATGGGCTCGAATAGAAAGAAAATGCTTTGAAAATGATGATGGCAGCATAGGTACAAATGGGCTTGACACAATGCATGAAGGAATGGACTGTGATAAGAAATGTCAGAGCCCCCAATAGAAGTATTTAATAAAAAATAAAAGTTTAAAAGAAAAGGCATGGAAATACATTAAATGAAAGAAAGAGTGAGAAAGAAAGCCATCACTGAAGTGAATTCAGTAATCTAGCAGAGAAGCAGACAGTCCTGTTGGAGACAGCAATAAACACAGAGTGTGATCAGAACTAGAAAGCCCGGGGGCCTGTGGCAAGCGGGGCTCATGGTGCTGCGCTTTGTGTTTCTGGACAGCCCTGATGGAAAGCGTCTCCTTATACTGTGTCTCTCTCCGTCTTTGGTGGCTGCCACTACGGTTTCTCATTGTGCGCGCTTGGGTCACAGAAACTGCCTTTCCCAGGAGGGTTTCTATAACTCAGTGGCATTTTAAAACCAGGGATTACATCCTCTTGCAGCTGTCTGGGAGCACCAGACATATTCCCCTCCCTCTCTGGGCTGTTCTAGCAGCCTTTGTTCTCCCGATCAAACTCACATGTGATCGAAGCAGGGTGTCAAGGCTTCCCGAGGCATCCAGAACTCAGTTTGGCCTTGGGAGATCTCTCTTTTTATTTTCTTTAAAACATATCCATAGCTCCTGTTGACTGAGCATTCTTTATACGCAACCATGTTATGTGCATCCTTCCATTTGTCCTTCACAGAAACTCTAAGGACTTCAGTGTTAATATTATTACTGTCACTTAATAGATGAGAAACAGAGGCTTATAGAAACTGGTTAAAAAACAAACCCAACCCTTGGTTATGGAGTCTACTTCTACCCAGTGACCCTGTAGGACAAAGTAGAACCATCCCATTGGGTTCCCAAGGCTGTAAATCTTTATAGAAGCAGGTGGCCACGAACCTCACCTATTGGTTGACCTAGAAAGGATAAAAGCAACTGGTCGGTTGGACTGACCAACTTTTCAGATAGCAGCCAAATGGTTTAACTGCTTCCCCACCAAGGTCCTTTGCCCAAGCTGATAAACAGATGTGGTAAATTATACAGGAAGGTTATTGAACCCAGATGCTAGTCCAAGTTCTAAGAGACTAAACTATTTCCTTAGGCCAGTGATTTATGATCAATATCACGGTTACTGTGATTAGCTGTGATTGAGTTGACCCTCACTCAAAGTAACTTCATTCATCATGAATGAACTTTTGCCTGGTCCCACATCATCTCACAGTGCGCTGATTGCTTGGGGATCAGAACATTGTGATCCATCAGATTTTCAGAAGGAGATCACAAGGCCTTGCTTCCTTGTTCATCCTAATCTGGGACCTCCACTGAAATCCATTCAGCATCACAGTACAGTGCAAGCCACCACTAGTGCAGGAGTGTTGGTAGCACATAAGTTGGCTGAGGGTCAACCCCTGGTCTCCCATATGGAAAATGAAAATTCTACCACTGAACCACCACTGCCTCCATATCAATACCACCACTCCACCTCTAGGCAGCTCCTTGGTGATCACTTTCACTTGCCTGTGGATGAGTACTGTGAAACTCCAAGCCATTCTGGGATTTGTGAGCACTGGCAATGCATCTGGGCTTGGAACCCATGATCTCAGTTCTTTGCTCTCTGCATTTTAGAACCCACGAAAGAGTCTGTCCTAAAACTGTTTTCTTTGGAAGAACCAAGCATGATAGTTAAGTTTCATGTAAAATTGACTGGGTGAGGGTTCTCAGGTGTTTTGTCATTGGGGGTCTCCCCTATGATGTAACTGGACATACCATAAAACATTCCTCGAGGGGCTGATCTATTGTGATCAGCCAAACAATTGTGGGAAGATTGGCGTGGAAGATAACTCATAACTCAGATCACAACCTCAATGATGTTTCATTGGGGGTGCGGCTTACTTCATATATCTAAAGAGACACTGGAGAATTCTCTTTTTGCTGGTCTGGACTCTGCATCTAGCCTGTTGACCCCTGATTCTTTGGACTTAAGTCAATGATTCACCCTCTTGCCTGCTAATCCTGGGAGTCATCAGAGCCTGCCCTGCTGACCTAGAATTCATTAATCTCTGCATCACAAGCTGTGGTCTTATTGCTTCCTCTTCCTGCCTTCTGTCATCAACCCTGGAAGTTACCCAAGTCAGGAAAAGCCTCTACTCCAGTTTAACATCTGACCCATGAACTTGAATTAGACTGGATTCATTCTGCTTATACAACTGTGTGAGTCATTTTCTTAATATAAACGATATATGCAGTCACTAGTTTACTTCTCTAGAGAACCCAGTCTAACATACCAGCCCTTCCATAAAATACAAGATAATTAACATGAGAGATGAACAGAGCAGATTAAGGTCCTTTTCCACAGGGCCCTAAACACGATGGAATTTTTGTTTGTGTGGTTGTATTTGTTGTGTACTGCTTTCCACAAGTTACACCCAAACCTGGTGACTTAAAACGTTTTAGCTAGGCCACCTGTCTCGGGGTCTTTCACAAAGCTTCAGTTTAGGGAAACCCTGACCTTTCCTTTGAAAGCTTGACTGAGCACTTCTTTCAAGATCACTTACTTGACCTGTGGTAGAATTAAATTCTTCATGAGTTGTTGAGATGGTTGTTTTCATATGCAGATAGATTTAAGTTCCCAGCTCAGAATCTGAGTTCACACCTTCATTACCCAGAACCCTTAGGCAGAGGAAGGGATCCCTGAGCACAAAGATACCATGAAGTTGCAGGGCCCCACGCAGCTCACGGTCCACACACAGCACTCCCTGGTTCTCCCCTCTGTTCTTTGTTCCTTCACAGACTTGGAACTGGATTTTCCCAGTGCGCCCCGAATGTTCCCAGATCTGTTATCCTTCTAACTGATTGTCAATCTGGCTGGGGTCAACTGTAGTTCCTCTTTAGTGTCCCCACCTGGGACCCTGACAGTCTAACTCTGACCCTCCTAATATATATATTCCATTTACCTGATTCCCGGGTGATGGCTGCTAAGTGAAGAGCCGGAGGCTCAAGTCTACCCAGAGATACCTGAGGAAGAAAGGACAGGCAATCTACAGGCAGCAGTTGCACATCTTGCAGAGCCCACTTCTACTCTGAAACACTTGAGTCACCAGGCGCTGGAGCTGGCTTGATGGTGACTGGCTGGGTGTGGGTTTTCCCTGGTAAAGTCCGAAGTACATTGACTCGATTCCCTTGGAATAAAAGTCAGTTCTCCATAAAAGTCATTCATTTTACCAAGGGATCCTGATTGCTTTTCATCCCACTTCCAGGGTGACAGATTTCAAAAAGCAGAGCAACCCAACTTGCTGCCCTCAAGGTGTTGCTGACCGGTGAGTTTCTGAGATTGTACCTGTTTGCAGGAGTATAGACCCCAGTCTTTCTCCTGCCGCACTGCGGGTGGTTTTGAACTACTGATGATGTGGATCGCAGCCTGGCAAGTAACCACCAGGCTTCCAGCGCCTTGCTGATTAGATTCACTGATTGTTACAAACTTATTTTGGAATGCCTTTAGAAAAAAAAAAAAAAAAGAAGATGAATCAAGCACAGCTCCCTGATACTGAAATGGTTAAACTTCCCCGGGAACATGCGGAAGCAAACGACTTTAAAAATACTCCCATGTTATGGGGCTTGTGGGACTGATGGCAACGGCGACTCGGCCACGTCTATAAAAAGGTTTGTGATGCCCAATAATAGTACTATTAAAGAATAATTAGCATCTTTAGAATAGAATCCATGAATATTACTCATTACAGTTTATGGAATCCACCCAAAAGCACAACCAAGGGACTGGTGTTTGGTGGAGATGCTAGAAATAGCCAGAGCCTGGCAGGGTCCACATGTGGTCAGCAGTCTCAACTCCCCAATCCAGGAGCTGTCTGGGATTCGAGATGGCTTGGTAGCAAATGTGCTCGCCGGTCCCCACGGAGGCTCGTCTGGCTCAAGTGAGACCTAAGTTCAATTTCTACATCCCTGATAGCGCCTTCAAGAAAACAAACAAACAAAGCCTAATTATTGGAATAAGAACGCACCCAATCTTGCTGGCATGCCTTAATAAAGAGCACCGGGACACAGCAGCCTTTCATCGGTGCGTTGTCTTGGATTGTATTATGTCTCCCCCACCTCTAACGTGTGTTGCAATCCTAATCCTTATACCTGCCAGCGGGACCCTGTTTGGAGATAGGATTTCATTTATTATGTTAATTATGTCATGACAGTACGGATGCTTCCTAATTTCTGAGTTTTAAAAAGAATGAGTAGAGACAGAAGTGGGCACCTATGGGGAAAGGCGGATACCACCTACGATTCTCCAAGACATCCAGGAGTGCCCAGGGTTACCTACAAAGAAGGAATCAATATGCCCATTACCCTGATTTGAACTCAGCCTCAAGAGCTATAAGAAAATATACTTCTGTTCCTAAAGCCACCAACTGTGGTGTTCCATCACAGGAGGCAACAAAGACAGACTTGATTCCTACAGCACAGGAGGGACTCAACTCGGTGTGGGTCACGTTTTTCTCTTTCAAGACGGGTGATGACCTCCCACTTTCCTCACAGAATGCTCAGAGTCCCCATTCTCCAGACAGGCTTTTGTCTTACCACCCCACTGAATTGAACCCTGCATCCGTTCTTTTGCTCAGTCCTTTCAAAGCAGACTCTGCCTGTAGTGGGCTTGCTGCCCCATTTTCTTGGGGTATCCTCCATTCATTTTTCCTTCTCTGCCCACCACCTCCTCATTTCTTCTGTGACTTCAGATGCAGCAACCCCATCTTGGCAGCTTACCCCCAGAAAGGGGTCCTTAGCCTGCCTTCTTCCTGGCTGTGCCCAGTGTTTGATATTTGTGATGTTGTTTATTTTTACTGGTTCTTTTCACTTCTCCACCTCTGTATGTGTTTTCTTCTGATTGTTTTTTTTTGCGGGGGGAGGGGGCATCACTGCCCTCTGGTGGTGGGAGTAGGAGGCCCAGCCTTGCTGCTGGATTTGAACCTCCAACCCAGTGGGCCGCAGTCCCGCGCACAACCACTACGCCACCGAGGCTCAGCCTGTATGTGTTTTCTTGATTTAGCCTAGCAGCCCCTAAGATAAAGTGACCAGATTTTAAGCGGGATACCCTTGACCAGGGGGTAGTTCTTGATTTAAATTTTGGTCTATATGGAGCAACAAAAATTTTCATAGGATGCAAAAATATTATTGTAATATATTTATTTTAATTTTAAAATGCCGCGGGATGTTGTTAAATTGTTAAAAAGTGGGATGCCCGGTCACTTTACCCTAAGACTCTCTGGGAATATGATGGAAAGAGGTAGAGTCTTAAAAATTTTGAACACAAAAGGCTCAACTAACAAGCTATGTGGCCTGAGGAAAATTACATAGCATCTCTGAGGCTCTGCATACTGCCTGGAAATCAGAGACAATCACCTCCCCCTCCCAGGATTGGAGTAAATGACCATGGAATGGCAAAAGAGAAAAGACTCTGAAAATCATTCAGATTAAACCAATGTGGTTCTCTTAGTGATGCTCCTGCTTCTACCTGGACAGCTGTGACAGCTGTTACCCTTGCATTCAGCGTACCCAACTCATACCTTTTTTCCTTAATAGCAGCTTCCAGGGAGACATGTTCCAGGTACCTCAGTTTCACTTTTGCAGAAGAGGCAGCTGTGTCCTCCTTCTCTACACCCAAATCATGTCACTGGCTTGGAACTCACCCCTCAGGTTTCTATACACCGGTACTGAAACGGCATATTGGTTCCCTTAGTCCCTAGAGAACCGCTCCTGGTAAGTGGTTTGCCCAAGGTCAGTTAACACATAGCTAGGGACAACAAAATGGTGCTGAATGGGCACAAGGGTCTGATAGGCCGGAGTTCACATCTTGTCATCAACCTCTGCTAGCTGTGTAATCTTGGGCAAGTCTCTTGATACTGTATGCCTCCATTTCCAATTCTATAAGATGGAGATCACAGTGCAAGCCTGGTAGGAGTGCTGAGGACATCGCATAATCCTTAAAGTGATGGTGATTTTTCAGGACTACAGGGAGGTTGTTGATGGGACATCTATTTTTATCGATGCTTTCACTGGGGTGATGAATGCTTCCTCATAACTCAGGAAGCAAGCCCAAGGCTTCCTGGGCCAGGTGTGCCGCTCTAAGACTCAAGGGGGAAAGTCTTTGCATTGCCCCTAGACTACATATGTTTCTCTCGGGGCATCTTCCAGGATAAATCCACCTTCTCATACCATGCTCCATATCTCCAGAAAATTGAATTAATACAAATACCACTCTTGGATTGATTCCAAGCAGAACCATGCACAGTTCCCCAAATAAGTCCCTCAGATTCTTGCCTTGGGTCCATGTTTGCACAGTGGTCTCCACCAGGATGGCCTGTCCCCATTCCCAGAGCTGAGCAACCAGATCCTACCCACCTCCCAAGTTTCTCTCTCTCTTTCCCATGTTCAGAATGAGGGGCAAAAACGATTTTATTTCCTTTACTGCCTGAAAACTCCTTAATGACAGGAGTTAATAGGGACATTCAGAATGGGATGCAAGCGGGATCGGGGATGCAGAGTGTATTCATGACAGTCCCAGGAAGACCAGAACATCAGGAAAAGGAAACAGAAATGACTGAGGAAATTTGCATCCTTCAAGCTACTCCATGTTCAGGTAAGAGTTCGGTGAGGATGCTAACGTTGTCTTGTTAGGAACCTGGTGGAACTGTCAGGTAAGCCTTGGACTGCTAGCCACAGAGTCCAGCAGTCACCCCTTGGAAGAAAGTGGAGACTTTCTGCTCCTGGGAGGATTTATGGCCTTAGAAACCCTACTGAGGATTGCTGTCAGTTGCAATGGACTCAATGGCAGTGGGTTTCTTTGGTTTTGTGTTAGGTCTAAGAAACTAAGCACAGGAAGAATTTCGGAGGGTCTTTGCTCTGGAAAGATACTGTCGAAATACACATATTCACACATATTCAATAAATACACATATTCAATATCCACTGTTCTTCAAGGCCACGATGAAGACCTCCCCCAAACTGAGAAGCTACCTATGTGAGTAAGATGACATCAGTGTCTGAGCAGCTCAGAATAGCAATCAATAAGAGAGTCAGACAGATTAGCAGAGACCTTCAAACTGAGTGCTCTGCCTCCCCTTTTCAGGGCGGACCCGGCCGTTAGTCATCATCTCTCTATGGTGAGTTTTAATCGAGCACCCCTACGGTGTAATCGTCTACGTAAGAGGAAGAAAGTTGAGCCTCATTCCGATCGTCTTCCAGCACAGGGATAATCACACGGTGCTTCTTCATAACTGAGGGTACACCCCCCCCTCAGAGTTTCCCCTGGTCAAGCCAACCTTCCCATTCTGAGAATTGAACTTTAGCCTCGGGGCTTTGGAGAGATGCTACATGATACTCAGATCTCTCTGCCCCAAGCACTTTGCAAATAGTTACTTAGACATCTCCAATTGTAAATCTCCCATTTCATGACGGGTGGCCCCAATTGTATCATTATTGATCTGTCTTGAGGGTTTCTATAATCTTGAGGGGAGGTGCCCTCCGGGGAGCCTTCTTTCACACTACTAAGACAGGAATCAAAGCAGCCGGGTATAAAGAAAACCCAATCTGGAAAGTGATAACCAGAGCACAAGAATGGGTCTGCTACCAATGACCCAGTCTTCCTAAGGTGCCATTTTCTCAGCTAAAGACAAGATGTATGCAATTAACTACAAGCGAAAAAAAATATGTGTAAGTGTGTTTGGTAAACTGTAGCGTGTATGCAAACACTACTTGGTGATACTATTATTAGGCTTGTGTTCTCCTAAACTGGCACTCCACTTGAATCATGACTCTTTCAGTCCGATTCAAAATCCAATGTTTGTCATCCTCTACTCTAACTCTAAAACAATGCTTTCAAATTTCTCCCCCGAAACGTCATTTTCTTTGCTGCATGAATGGGAACTGCATTCATTACGAATTCCCCTGGCATCGGCACAAATCTAAAACATATTTAGTTTGAAATGACAAGTGAGAGGAAGCGATTGCAGGGGTTTGTGTGTGGGCAATGGCACCAGTAAAAAAGCTGTCCCCATCCTCCCTGGTAGCGGCATCAACAGCCTCTATATAGCACCAACACCAACACCAACACTGAGCACTTAACAAACCTGCCCCACCTCAGTGTTCTGACTGGCAGGTGGGCTCTGAACCGTGAGGGATGCTAAAGACACATATCAGCCAACTTTCCCAAGAGCATCCTTCCCATGAGTTTTTGTTGTGGATTGAATGGTGCCCCTAAAAACAAATGTGGAAGCCCTAACCCCTGTACTTGTGAAAGTGTCCCTGTTTGAAAATAGAGGTCTTTTTGTTTTGGTAAAGTGAGTCCTACCATTTCTGAATGGGTGGATCCTAAAACTAATTACTTTGGGTGTTTTATAAAATGTACAGATAGACTCTGAGGCAGGCACACAGACAGGTGAGACCCCCTCTATAACCAAAGGAATGCCAAGAATTACCAGCATGCACCAGATAAGTTGTAGGAGAGAGGCCACAACTTATCCATCCAAGAAAGACTCTGACTTGGACTTAGGCCTTCTGTGACTTTGGCTAAATGAATCGATGTAATATTTTATTATAATAGCACTGGGAAGGTGAGATTTAATATTTTGGATATCAGTCCCACAGGTGACTGATCTGTCTGAGTTCATGGTCACTATTTGAGACTCCTGGTATATATTTCATTCTCAACTGCCTCACCTGCCATGTGTTCCAGGGCCTACTGTGATGGTTCTCCCCCCACCCCCACCCCCAACCACTTCACAAAAGTTTGCTCTTGTTATCATCACCCATGAAACCCTGAGAAAATCCACGGATTGTTTCTGGACCTTCCTTCCTTATCAGCATCATACTACTGACTATACCTTGCTTCCCAAAATTCTCTTTCCTTAGTTTTCAATGGTATTCTATCTTGTTCTCTTCTGGCTACCATACTGGTTGCTCCCTCTCAATGTCCCCAGTGAATCTCTTCTTTCCTGCTTGATAAATGGCAGTGTTGCTCAGTATCCTGACTTTAGTCACTGGTTCTCACTCCTCTAAGTGTTCCAGGGTGTACCCTTCCTCTGGTATAACTGCTTGCCCCAATGACTTGCCCCAATTCTCTCTATCTTACCTCATTCCCAAGGACTAGTACCATGCATTGACACACAACAGTCAATAAATAGATGCAATACTAGTCCCCATTTATTCATGAAATATATATTTATTAAGCTCCTAACCAATAAACTGAAATTAAATGCAAACCATATGGTGAGTTCCTTGAGGGCCAGAACTGAGTTTTATTTATCGTTGTGCTACCATATTATTGAAAACACTTTATTAAGAATATAATGGACCAGAATAGCCTATTGAAATATTGACTTGTATCTTGTTTCTCACTAACTAGATTCATTAGGAATAGACATAGTTTTGTTTTATAAAAATTTTCAGATGAGAGTATTTTAAATTCTGGACCTGGAAAATAATGGAAACTGTTTAATGAAAGATAGAAAGGAGGAGATTGTCCAGAGGAGAAGGAGAATAAAGGAGGCAAGAATCCATTATCTCAAACATCTAATGATGTATTCAGGGTGGATGATAGTATTTTCATCTTCCAGGTAAAAGCCCGGGTATGGAGGGAAGATTAAGTAATTTATCCAAGGTCACACAGCTAGGGAAGTAGTATAGTTAAAAGTGAACTTGGATTCCAACTGCAAATCCAACACAATATTCACAGGTCCCTGTGCTGAATACTGTCAGTTTTACCTAGAGCTGCTGAAGCAAATGGCTCTTTTTCTTCCCTCGTTCATAAATTTACAAAGAGGTCCTGGGATTCTAATGCTTGACCCCACCAGCCTGGATGGCCAAAATGGCATTAGCCTTTGTGACTCCAGGATAAACCAGCGGGTTTAGGCCAAGTTGTAAACATTCATATCAATCTTAGAGAATAGCTGAGTCTGTGATGACTGTGCCAGGGAATACATATGAGAAAAAAATCAGGCAGCCTTAATCTCTGTAGCATGTGGAAGGAAATAAAGACCACCTTGACTGATGGTTGACTTGATATGTCTGGAGAGGATTAAGTCTGGGAGCGCCAGAAATGGTTGGAAAGGTAAAGTGAAGAGAAGTCATCGAAGTATGGCATTCAAAGTTTAAACTTCTAATCTCCGAGGACCAGAGTGACTTCGTTAGGAATTCAAGAAGAACGCAATTCACTCAACATATAATAGGATCCTAAGGATGTTTTCTTGAGGCCAGAAAAAAAAAGGCTGGGTAATGGTGACTGCTGTGAGGTGACTAATGTCTTGCCTGTACAGCTGTACGGTGCTCCTTTGATCACTCAGAGCTACAAAGGTATTATGAGGTTGGTGACATTTCCAGGTGTTGACACCTATCCAAACTCATTCTCTAAAGGGAGAGCTTCATGGATAGGGAGTGAACGGCTAAACAGATCCATGCTTTCGCCCACACTAGCGGACTGGCAAAGTCAAGTCCAGAAATAAATGGAGTTTCATCTCCAGAGTCTAACCATAAATACTGTCACTGGGCTTTTTAGATGACTCTTCCCTGTCCCCTCCACATACAGATAGCTTTGCCTCCCTGAGGTTTGCATTTTGATAATAAGTTCCGTGTACATTTGCAAAACATAAAAAGCAAACTTCCAGATGGACGGCTCCAAGTGCCATCTAAACACGAGGAAAACAAGAAATCCAAAAGTCAAAGGCAAGTGGGAGGGTTTATTCTCCTCGGAAACCTCTGGGGGGTCCAAATCATTCAATACGCTCACATTCTGGTTTCATTTCCATTTTCTATAATAAGAGATGAAGATGTAATATGTCAATGTTGATGTATCAGAGAGATGATGAATTCCAGGCTAAAACACGGCGACATCTGCTTGGAAACGAGATGGAAGAAATTAAGATGCTTACCATGATTATTTTCTTCCCAAAGCAAATTTATAGTATCTTTGGTCTCAAGGGCAGAAATTCCAGACAGATTAGCTTTTCATCTCCTAGGTAACTCTCTGAACTGCATAGCTATAGAAATTCATTGCTTTAACACTGGGTGTGCTTATTAGGGAAATATCTTAAATTCTGTGCCAACAAAGAAACTCATTGACTACTAAGCAATAGTCATGAAAATATTTATGACATGGATTACAAACAGGTGCTCCAAATAGAACAAAAGCTAGGGTTATTCACTTCTTGGACTCTCTAGGAGAGGGAAGGGGGAGTGTGGAAAATTATTTACACCTAGCCCAATCCATTTTATGCTTCTAGTAAATTTATTTTTTTCTGGGTGATGCATCCTTTATTCTAGAAATGGTAACTTTGCTAAGTATTAGAGGGGATTGGTAATACATCATTAGATCTGTATAAATTATAGATGCTAGCTCAAGAAACAAAATAATCATATCATTATGAATGAGGGGAACTGCAGATTGGGGACCCAAAGCTCATCTGAGCTAACTGGACATTCCCTTACAGAAGAGTTGCAGGGAGGCGATGAGCCAGTCAGGGTGCAGTGTAGCAATGATGAAACATACAACTTTCCTCTAGTTCTTAAATGTTTCCTCCTCCCTCCTCTCCTCCTCCCCCACTATCATGATCCCAATTCTACCTTATGAATCCAGCTAGACCAGAGGATGTGCACTGGTACAAACAGGAACTGGAAAGACAAGGAATCCAGGACAGGTGATCCTTTCAGGTACAGTGGTGAGAGTGGCAATACCTGGAGGGTGGAGGGAAGGTGGGGGAGAAAGGGGTAACCAATTATAAGGCTCTACATATAACCTCCTCCCTGGGTGACAGACAACAGAAAAGTGGGTGAAGGGAGATACTGGACAGTGTAAGATATGACAAAATAATAATAATTTATAAATTATCAAGGGTTCATGAGGGTTAAGGGAGGGAGGGTTAAAAAAAATGAAGAGCTGATACCAAGGGCTCAATTAGGAAGAAAATGCTTTGAGAATGATGATGGTAACAAATGTACACATGGTCTTAATACAATGGATGGATGTATGGATTTTGATAGGAGCTGTACTCACCCTGAATAAAATGATTTTTTAAAATTATGGATACTAGAACTGTAATGATACCAATACCATACCCATTCATTTATTGTTCAAGAAAAGATTAACCCAGTCCCTACTATATGCCTGTGTTAGGCACTGGAGAGGCAAATATGAATAAAACTTGAACCTACCCTGGTCAAAATCACATCGTTTTCAGTTTAGAAGAATGCTTTATTTTCTTTGTGAGAGTGTCTGGGAATTGGGTGGCATCTGCATGTGCATATCACAGATGAAAAAGATAAAGCTTAGAAAAGTCACATACTGGAAACCACCAGTCAGGGCTGACACTTCCACCTTCTTTTCTTAAGTCCGGTGTCTCATATGCTGCCATGATGCTTTGTCATTCTGACAGGATACACATGGAGTTGAGACCTGTCAAACAACTCTTCCTCTGAGAGATGTTCTTCATCTACCTCCGCTACTTAGTTTTCTTTATAGCACTAATATTATACTGTATTATTCAATATTTTATTATTTTTACTACACTAATATTATGCTGCAATCATCTGTCTGTTGGGTTTTCATAGCGTGATGGGTTGCATGTTGCTGTGATCCTGGAAGCTGTGTCACTGGTATTTAAGATACCAGCAGGTTCACCCAGAGTGAACATGTTTCACTGGAGTTTCCTGACTAAGAATACTCTTTAAAGAAGCAAAAGGCTGTTCACTTCTGGGGGATTAATCACTGATAATCACATGAATAGCAGCAGAACATTTTCAGATATAATGCCAGAAGACAAACCACCCAGGTTGGAAGGCCCACAAAATACAATGGAGGAAGATCTGCCTCTTCAAAGCAGAGTCAACCAAGATGACCTGGATGGGAAAGTATTCAGAACCCTCATTTGCTAATGGGGAATGGCTCAAAATGAGAAGAAAAATCTACAAAAATTGACAAACAACCAAAATCTGTAATGCACAAAGTCTTAACTTAGGAGACTCAGAAGTTATCAAAAATTAAATGGGATACATAAAGACCAATACCTTAGCCATTAGTGAGCTGGTATTAGCCATTTTGAAATAGGTTTTCTGTGCCAGGAGTGACAATTCAAGAGGACTGGCTTCTCATTCACTAGCCCCCCCACCAACCCCCCAAAAAATTCAAGACCCATCTTGAAGTACAATGCCATCAAGTGCTAGAATATCATCTGTACATGTACTAGGAAGTCCAGTTAATAAAACTATTACTTAAATTTGTGCACCAACCACCAAAGCTAAGTGGTGAAAAAATTAAAGAATAACACGGATTTCTGAGTCTAATATTAATCTAGCATGCAGTCAACATTATTGACAATTTTTGGTGTTCAGAAGGCACAAGTTGGAAACAAAGAGGGAAGAACAGTAGTTGGAAAATAGGGATTTGGTGATAGAAACAAAGTTGGAGATCACATAATAGAATTTTGTAAGCCCAACAATTTCTTCATTGAAAACACCTTTCTTCAGCAACATCAATGGTGACTGTACATATGGACTTCTCCATATGGAATACTTAGCAATCAAACTTATTGCATCTGTGGGAAGAGATTATAAAGCTCAATGTCAGCAGCCAAAATGAGCCCAGGGGCCAACTGTGGAACAGACCATGGATTCCTCCATGTAAGTTAAGAAAATTAAAACAAGTCCACAGGAGCTAACATGTGACCTTGAGTATAACCCAAAGTCACTGCTGTCAAATCAATTATGGCTCATAGAAACCTTAAAAGATTGATAGAACTGTCCCTGTGGGTTTCTGAGACGGCAACTCTTTACACGAGGAGAAAACCTCGGCTTCCTCCCGAGAAGTGACTGGCAGTTTCAAACGATTGAACTGGTGGTTAGCAGCCCAACAAGTAACCACTTTGCCCTAGAGCTCTTGACCTTGAGCATAGACCACCTGAATTTCACAAGCAGGCATGACACATTGAACACGAATAACCAAAGACTGGCAAGTTGTGGGATGGCATCAGAAACATCATACACAAAGAAAGCAAAGGTTATTTAAAAGATAGAAAATTTCCAGCTGATTTGAGGTTATATCTCCAGCTGGAAGAATTGAAGAACAATTTAAGCCTTGACTAACAATACTGAGAGACCCCAATGGAACAAATATAGAATGATGCTAGAAGTATAAAAAACAGAAATAATTTACAGTCTATGTACAAAAAAGAAGCAGTTGATGTTCACCCATTCCAAGAGATAGTATACAGTCAAGAACCAATGATACCGAAGAAAGAAGGCCAAGCTGCTCTGAAGGCATTAATGAAAAACAACTCTCCAGGAATGGATAGAAACCAATGAACATGTTTCCACAAACTGAGGAAACACTGGTAGCACTCCCACATCTATGCCAACGAATTTAGAAAGAGTTAACTGATCAGTCAACTAGAACAGATCCATATCTGGGGCTACTCTGAAGAAAGGTGGCTCAAAAGAATGTGCAAATTATTTAGAATTTCATTAATGTCACACAAAGAAAACAACACCAAACTCACAGCCATGGAGCTGATGCCAATTCATAGAGACCCATATGACAGAGTAGAACTGCCCCTGTGAGTTTCCAAGACTACACCCTTTTAAAAGATCATTCTATTGGGGGCGCACACAACTCTGAACACAATCCACACATACATCCAGTATGTCAAGCACGCTTATACATTTGGTGCCAAAATCATATCGAAAACATCTTCTTTCTACTTGAGCCCTTGGTATTGCTTCCTCATTTTCCCTTCCTCCCTCACAAATCGTTGACAACTTATAACTTTTTCATGTCTTACATTAATCAATGTCTCCCTTCACCCACTTTTCCGTTGCCTGTTCCCCTGGGAGGGGGTTATGAGTAGATGATTACATTTCCCCTTTCTCCTCCCACCTTCCCCTTACTCTCCTGGTATCACCACCTCCATCATTAGTCCTGAAGGGTTTCTATGTCCTGAATTCCCTGTGTTTCCAGATGTTCTCTGTACCCATGTACATGCTCTAGTCTAGTTGGATATGTAAGGTAGAATTGGGATCACTCCTCCCATTCCCCTCATTCTCAAAATATGTTTTTGCTTGTTTTTTTTTTGCTATGTGTCTGCTGATGCTTATTACCCAGTCCTTATGTTTCCTCAAGAAGCACAATGCTTCTTCCATTGGACTTGTTGCTTCTCTGCTGAATGGCAGTTTGTGCAACTTCAAGCCTTCAATCTTTTAACAGCAGGGCATCATCCATCTTCTTCACCATATTTGCTTATGCATTCACTTTGTCTTCAGTTATTGTTGGGAGGGTGAATATCTCAGACTGACAATTTGCTATAACAAAGTGTTTTTGTATTGAGGAGGATAGGAGCAGAGACCCAAAGTCCATCCCCTATCTCACTGTATTGCCATATAAACATATGTACACTGGCCAATACATCTATATGTTACTCTATGCACTGCATTACTGCTTACATAGGGCTAGAGCATATGTATGGGAAGTGCTAATGCAACACATGCAGTGACACAGTGCATACACAATGCAGCATGTATGTTATGAGCCCTAACACAGGCGACTCCATGAATGCATAGTCAACACTGGATCCACAAAGGGTTTAATAAGAAAAAAAAGATAAAATATAGCAGACTAAGTACTGGAAATAAACATACTAAATATCCAAGACCAAAGATATGCCAGTACTTGTGTTCAGCAATGCTTGGACTGAGCAAGGAGGCATGGACCAAGCACGGGTAAGGCTGTAAAATCTACATGATGGGTCACAGCCCTGGAGAAGAACCAGAGAAGAGCAGCTGCATCTGACATTCACCTGACAAGGTTGTGGGCAACCAAGGTACCAGCACACACAAGTGGGCAGGTTCTTGCCCAGTATAGCATGGACAACACAGAAGCTGCCAGTTTACAGGAGAAAAGAAGAATGGTGATATCAGCTGTCATGGGACCACCCACAGAGGCTGCAGATGAGCAAGAGAGACTGGAGAACACCCACAATGCACCATAGAACTGGTAAATGGGACCCTCACTCGAGTATAAGCCAGAGGGGGGGGGAGGTGCTTTTTTAGCATAAAAATGTGCTAAAAAAACTCAGCTTGGACTGAGCCCCGGTGGTGTAGTGGTTGTGCGCAGGACTGCGGCCCACTGGGACAGAGGTTCAATTCCAGCAGTGGGGCTGGGCCTCCTATTCTCACCACTGGAGAGCAGTAATGGCCCCCCCCCACCAAAAAAAAAACTCAGCTTATACATGTGTATACACAGTACATATGTACACCACTATGTTTATACCTCTATTCATTAGTTTGCTTTCTAGGTCCTTCTTCTGTTTCCTTTTACCTTCCTTTTGCCCCCCATCACTTTCCTCTTATTTCTGCCTTTTGGTACTTCCTTTTAGCTGGTTTTCTGTTGCTTCAAAACACCACACACACACACACACACACACACACACCTCTATCTCCTCCTTGTTGTTAACTCTCATACCCTGTTTGTTCCTCTGTCTATGGAGCTGCCTGCTCATTTCCCTCTTACCCCACCACCTTCACCCCACAGGTCTCCCTGGGACTGTTGGTCCCACTGCTTTCTCCTCAGGCATGCTTCCATGCCTGTCTTATATAAGTAGGCACACCGACTATGCCATAGCCCAAACTGTTTAAAAAAAAAAAAAGATTGGAAAGAGAAAAGGAGAAGAAACAAGAAGAGAAAATGAAGCGGGGTGGGAAGAGAAAATATATACAAAAATCACGGGTCTGTTCACTGGCTGTCATGACTGTCCAGGAGCTAACCCTCTCAGGCTGGAGTCCCTTTTGAGCGGGGTGGGGCCCTCAGAACTTTGTAGCTTTGTTTTGCTCCAGCTGCTGGTCTGGTATGTTCCATTCTTGGTTTGCCCCGTTGCGGTGGGTTTAGGCCACACTGCCTCCCCACCATGTAATCCCAGAAATGTCCTCTGTCACAGTCTGCTCCAGTATGGGGACAATGTGACATGAACTGTTGTCTGCCACCTAGTCCCCTCTGTGTCCAATTAGCTCCCTTCAGGAACGTAATCCTCCAGGTCTGGTGTGCCAGTGTGGAGTTCAGTCCTGCTCTCCCTTTCTCCTCTTTCTTCCTGGTCTGCTTCCATGTGGGCCTGGCATGCTGACCCCTCTGCCTAACTTGTATGTTTAGTGTTGTTTTCTGTCACACCTATTTCTAGGGAGGGGCTCGGTTTGGCTCTGGTTGGGACCAGCCTTGTAATCTCTCTTTCCATACATTCTTCCACGTGACCACATTGTCCTCATGGTTTGGTGCAGCGTGCAAGGGTCTGCATGCCCACTCCCAGTTTTGTGGAGACAAGACCAGTACTCTCCCCATGCGTGGGTCAGTGCCTTGCTCCCTCTGCCATTATTTCACTTTGGAAACACATACCCCTTTCCTACCTACCCTCTCCCACCTTTTCCCAGTTTCATGTTGGACCAGCATGTACCTCCTTGGGTTTGGTCTAACCTCCTGACTCCCTGTATCTCAACCCAAATGTTATGATATCGGTGACCTCTCTTCTATACCTACCATCTACCACCACTTGTTAAAGAGGGTACCTGCTTCTGATTTGAAACTTTTGTATACTGATGTTTTTAGTTCTGGGTTTTCAGTTCTTTTTCATTTTTCTGCCTATCTCGGATACAAATAACATTGTGTTTTGACCACTGTGACTGTATAGGAGGTGGGAGAGTCAGGTAGAGCAAAGCCTCCTTCTTTGTCCTTCTTCTTGAAGTGTTCTCTGCTAATTCTGGGCTTTTCCCCACTCCATGTGAAGTTGGTAGTCAGTTTTTCCAATTCTTTGAAGAAAGGCGGTGGTATTTATAACAGGATAGCATTAAACTTAAGTAGTGGCTTGGGAACAACTGACATCTTTACTATATTCAGTCTTCTGATCTATGAGCATGGGGTATTCTTCCATTTATTGAGTTACTCTTGTTTTTTTGTAATAGTGTTCCGTAGATTTCCTCATACTAATCTTTTGTTGTTTTAGTCAGGTATAGCCCTAGATATTTCAATTGGTGTTTGGCTAGTGTGAAGGATGCTACCTTTTGGTGCCCTCTTCCATGGTCTCATCCAATGTGTATAGCAATCCAATAGACTTGTTTGTGGATCTTGCATCCTGCCACTCTGCCATACTCCTCTATTGCTTCCAGTATTCTCCTTGTGGAGGGTTATCATCTGAGAATAATGAGAGTTTCACTTCTTCCTTCCCCAGGCAAATACCTTTGTTGTATTTTCTTTGCCTTATGTTATTAGCGAAGACCTCCAGTAGATATTAAATATGAGTGAGGACAAGGGGCATCCTTTGTTCAGTGGGATTGTGTTTGTCTTTTCTCCATTGACTACCATGTTGACTGTTAGTTTTTCACATAGTGCTTGTACTATATTGAGGAAATTTGCTTCCACTCCTATCTTCTTAAGTGTCTTAGACAGGAATTGGTGTTAGATATTGTCAAATGCCTTTTCTGCACCTATTGATATTATCATGTGGTTCTTATAATTTTTTTTTTCATGTCAACTTGGTGAATGAAACTAGTGATCTTTCATATGTTGAGGCATCCCTGCATCCCTGGTATGAATCCCACAATGACATGGTGAATTATTTGTTTTACATACTTTTGTATTCTATTGGTCAATATTTGATAAGAATTTTTGCACCGATGGTCATTAGGGATATTGGTCTGTGGTTCACAATTCTCCTGGGCTCCTTGCCTCATTTCGGTATCAGTTATTCTAGCTTCATAGAAATGGTTAGGAAGCTTGGTGTCTTTTTCTATGCTTTGGAAGAGTTTGTGTAGGATTAGTGTCGATTCTTTCCTGAATGTTTGGCAGAATTCTCTTGTAGAGCCATCTGACCTGGGGGATTTTTCTGTTGGTATCCCTTGATCATCTTATCTCTTTCTTCTATTGCTATGGGTCTGTTGATATTCTTGATGTCCATTTGGGATAGTCTAGGGAGGGATAGATATCCAAGTATTTGTTCATGTCTTCCAAGTTGTTGAATTCATTGAAGTACAGGTCCTTCATGGTACTGTGCAATTATCCTTTTGGTTTCATTAAGGTCTGTTGTAATGTCCCCTGTTTCATCCTTGCTGTTGAAATGTGTTCCTTCTGTTCCTTGGTTAGATTTTCCAGTACCCTGTCAATTCTGTCAATCCTTTCAAAGAACCAACTTTTAGCTGCATTAATTTTTTCCATAGTTTTTTTGTTTTTCCTTTTATGACTCTCAGACCTGATTTTATTTTTTCTTTTCTTTTGCTATTAGTAAGATTGTCCTGTTGACCCTACACTGGTTGCTGTTAATTTTTTTTTGTTAGCATATCAAATTTAAGTCTCTCTTCCTTTTTCATGTGTGCATGCATTGCTGTGAAACTTCCTCTGATAACTGTCTTTGCTGTATTCCAAAGGTTTTGACAAGTGTATTCTCATTCTAGTTGGTTTCTATAAGCTTCCTGTTTTCATCTCTGTTCTGGGCTGCTACATACTACTTTTGCAATACAAAGTCATTCATCCTCCAATTGCTTGCCCTTGTTTAATTAATAACCCTTTTGTTGACTTCCAGTCTTATTGTATAGTGGCTGAAGAGAGAAGTTTTTATGATCTCTGTGTGTTTGAATTTTAACTTTATGTTCCAGCATGTGGTCTATATTCAAATATGTGCCATGTGGATTTGAAAAGAATGCGATTTAAAAAAATGGGTGGGGAAGTCTGAAAATACCAAGTCAAGTCATGTCATTGTAATGTTTAGATCTGTAGCCTCCTTGTTAAGCTTGTTTCTCTGTGATCTATCTTTCTCTTTAATAGTGGTCTGTTAAAGTCACCTACTATAATTGTTGAGCCTGTAATTTCTTTTTTCATCTTTTGGAGTGTGACAAATTTTGTGGATCTCCCATTGGGCACTTGTATATTTATTATGCTTACTGGTTCTTTGTTTACTTTCCCTTGAACATTATATAGTGCCCCTCCTTATTTCTTATTATAGCTTACACCTTCAGATCAATTTCGTTCAAGATTAGGATAGTAATTCCTGCTCTTTTTGAATTGTCATTTGTTTGGTATATTTTTCTCCAGCCTTTGATTCTCAACTTATTTTTGTCTGTAATCTTGAGATGTGTATACTGAAGGGAGCAGATCAATGGATAGTGTTTTCTTAGCCAGTCTTCTAGCCTATGCCTTTTAATGCCTGAGTTCAGTCCATTGATATTCAGAGCTATTACATCCATCTGTGAACTCTGTGATGTCTTCTTGTACCTTTTGTGCTGAGTGTTTTCCCACCTCCCTTTTTTGCCAGTGTGTTGTGCGTGTGTATGTGTGTGTGGTTCATGCTTGCCTTTTTCCACCTTTGAGCCAGTGCTGTCTTGGGGGTTATTTTCTCTCTGTTACCCTCTGGGTGGGGTTGTTCTATGTGACAGTCTCTTATTTTTGCTTGGTGAGTGCTGTTCTTTTGCCCATACTGGATTGCCCAGGATCTTTTGTGGGACTGGATTTCTTTTAAAATATTCTTTCAGTTTTTCCTTGTCAGGGAAAACTCTTGCTTCTCCATCTATCTTAATAGATAATTTGTCTGTCTAGAGTATTGGGTTTGCGTTACTTTCTTTCAATGTTTGAAACATGTTACTCCACTCTCTCCTCTTCTTCATAGTGCCCCCTGGTAGGTCTGAGCATGTTCTTATCCAGGTACCTGTATATGTGACTGTGCTCATGATTCTCTCCTTTTTCTCAAAGTTGGGTAGTTTAACTATTATATGTCTTGGTACTTCATCTTGGGATTTGATCTAGCTGGCAAAAACAGCGAGGGAATTATTAGAGGAAAACTTCCTAAGCTTAATGAATGGTTGCCTTGTTTGCATTCATTAAGCTTGGGAAGTTTTCCTCTAATAATTCCCTCGCTATTTTTGCCATTAACTTCTTCATTGTTTCTTGTTCAGGTAGTCCAATTGTTTTAATGTTGTTGCTCTTCATAACATTAGACATGGCTCTTGAGTTTTCTTCAGCTTCTCTGATGATCCCATTTGACTGACTTTCCCATTTGTTAAAGTCTTCCTAGTTATACTGTAGGTCACCGGTTCAATTCTCTGTCTCCTCAAGTTTGTTGGCAAGGTCTGTGAATTTGCTTCTGACTTTTGCTATCTTTTCCCTTATGTCTTATTTTTCCCTTGGATGCATGGTCTTTGTCTCCTCTATCATTCCATGCTTGTTCTATATTGTTTTTCTCATATCCTTTATGACTCCATGCAGCATTCTGAAGATTTTTTTTCTGTGGCAGATCAATATTCACTTCTTTGTACATTAGATTCAGGACTTCTTTCGACATTGCCTTTTGTTTCTCTTGTTTTTGCATCGAGGTTGTAATGGCTGCTTGCTGTTTACACTTTGCTGTTTTAAAGAAGCCCAACATGATTTTCCAGAGATTCAAAGAACACTGGGCTCTCTTTTTCAGGGACTCAGAGGAATGCTTCTTTGAACTGTCTGCCATTAATTGCACTGTGACTTCAGGCTACTGCTTTGTCCTCCTGCTGAGATTTCACTCTTTCCCTAGCCAACCAGTATTCTGTTACTTAGAGGGCAAGTTGGATGATCTTCTCAGGAGACACTGGTTCAGTGGTTGTGACCCTGTGAGAATGGCACTCACTGCACTGGATGATCTCACAGGAAGCCATGGTGGTGTTGCCCTTGGCAGCCTGGAGTATCTTAGAGGGCATGCGGGGGTGCCTGCTACAATGCAAGTGTCTGAGAGCACTGGTTGGTGTGCCCATTTTGGTGTTGAGCACCGTAGATGGTGAAGAGAATTGTTCCAGTTGGCTATATTGCCATGTATGCTGAGTGGAAATTCCCACAGCAGCATAGAGTACTGGAGAGTATTGGAAGAGCTTCCTTAGGCTGCGTGAGGCAATATTGTAGGTGGGAGGAAGTTCCCACAGCCACATGGGATCATGGGAGACTGGCTGAGTTTCTCCCAGACATGTGAAGCACTGTGAAAGGTGGGCAGAGGCTCCCCCCGCCAAGTAGAACTCCACAAAGGGTGGGCAGGATTTCTGTAAGTCACTTAAAAGGCCATGGAAGGTAGGTGTGAGTTCCCCTGTGGCAGAAGGTGGGTGGGACTTCCCCCAGCTGCTTGTTATGCATGGAGGACAGGACATTCCCCGAGTTGGATGGAGAGCAGGCATAATTGCCTTAGGCAAAGGGGAGTGGCCTGGAGACCAGCAATGGCATGTGAGAGGAAAGAGAAGAGAAAAAAAAAACTGAGTCAGCTGAAATTATTGAGTGAAAGAGAGAGGAGAGAGAAGTAAACGTAAAGATATAGCTGAGCCCTGATCACCTGACTGTGGGGTTGGAGGGGTTTAAACCCTGCCCAGAGGCAGCAGCAAGCTGTGTTGTAGTAAAGCTCTTGGGTTGGCTAAAGGAGCCCAGTTCTCTCAGAGACTCTTAACCAGCTTACAGAGTGGTAAGCCAAAAGCCCATATCTCCTTAAAACCTAGTGCATCTGTGTCTACTTCTCTTTATAGTGCTCCTTCTGTGGCCCAATATTGCAAAATTTCCCTCTCAGTTGTTTTCCTGAGCTGATTTATGTGGAGTTCCGCTGGTATGTTACTTGGTCGCCATTTTGCTGGAAGGCTCGGACTATAACTCTTTATGGGAATAGAAAGCTTTGTCTTTTTCCCTGTGAATTGACTGCTGGTTTCAAACTGCTGACCTTTCAGTCCAATACACAACCACTACATCACCAGAGCTCCCCATTAATGTCACATACAAGTAAAGTTTTGCTGAAGATAATTCATCATCATCAGGGAGCTGCTAGAAATTCAAGCTGGATTTGGAAGAAAATATGACATGTAGGATAATATTGCTTATGTCAGATGGATTTTGGCTGAAGGCAGAGAAATATATATTTACTTCACACACACATACACACATGTACGCATGCACACCAGAATATATATATTTGCCTGAATAGATTTTATTGGCTAGGCAAATGCATTGATCTGTGATTTTTGAGGGAAAGAGAGAGAAAAGAGAAGCAAAAGTATGGATGTGACTCATACAAACTATGGATGATATCAAGAGACATGGGAATTCCAGGGTACTTCATTGAGCCTCTGCAGAACCTGTACATGGACTAAGAGGCAGTTGTTTGAAAAGAACAAGGGACTGCTGTATGACTTAAAGTTGGAAAAAGTGTACCTTAGGGCTATATCCTTTCATCATCTTATTCAAATGTATGCTGAGTAAATAATCTGAGATGGACTACATGAAGAAGAATACAATATCAAGAAAGAAGGAAGGCTTATGAACAACTTTTAATAACCAGATGATACAATCTTGCTTGATAAAAGTGAGAAAGACTGGAAGCACTTGCTAATGAAGATCAAGTACTGAACCCTTCATTATGGACGACATGCTTCATAACTGGGCCCATAGATAATATCATGATAAATGGAGAAAAAAGTGACATTGTCAAGGATTTCATTTGGTTTGGCTGCACAGTCAATGCTCAAGGAAGTAGCAGTCAGTACATCAAGCAAAATATTCTACTGGGCAAATGTGTTGCACAAGGCTCTGTTACTGTACTAAAGAGAAAATGATGTCACTCTGAGGACTAAGGTACACCTAATCCAAATCAGGGTCTCTTCAGCCACCTCATATGCATGTGAAAGTTGAACCATAAACACGGAAGACGGCAGAAGAATAGAGGCATTTGAATCACGGTGCTGGTAAAGAATATTGAAAATACCATGGACTGTCAAAAGAACCAACAAATCTGTTTTAGAGAAGTATAATCAGAAGGTTCCTAAGATGGAAAAACTCTGTCTCATATACTTTGAATGTGTTATCAGGAGAGCCCAGTCCCTGGAGAAGAATATCATGATTGTTAAAAAAAAATATCAGCCATCAAACACTTTATAAAGTAAACATCTACAATAACATACATGGAGTCACCTTGTGTCAAAGTAGAGTTGATGGTAATTGGTTCAATTAGCATAATCTATGAAGGAGAATTTTGCCCTAAATCAATAGCCATACAAAAGAGAAACCTCCACGTTCACCTCTTGTTTTGTTAAAAGATTTTTAACCTATCCTTTGCTAGTGTTTCCTCATTCTAGTCCCTGTGCTAACCATTATGTGTGTATATAAATATATATACATATATATAATATCATTAAACTTGATTTACAAAAGGAGGTTCAGAACCTAAAGAATGATGACCCTCCCAGAGCCTATGGGGGCTGGTGCCTTTGATTCTCAGGAATCTTCACAGACATACTCTCTCCAACCTTGGAAGTATGCTCAACTGTTGCTTATCACCTCAAAGGAGATCCAGCCTAATGGCCCAGTCTAAACTGGAATCATGGGACTCACCCACAGAAAAAGTGAACTCAGCTTGATTAACGATTATGAAACTCTTTAAGTTTCAGTTCCTAGGACTGTCTCTTGCTCTAACTTAATTGTTTGGAAACATCTTAAATCTGAAGGCTGGTCACCAAGAAAATGTTTGTAAATTGGGTGGCTATCTTTACACATTCCATTTAGTTTGTGACAACTTTCAGCTTTCTGAGACTGGTAGACAATTCTTCTCAGGTATCTCCAAGTGGACTCAAATCTACAACCCTTCAGTTATCAGTAGAAAAGATGGGCAAGTGTGTATCTCACACCTCTGTGGAAGGGAATGATGTTCACATAGGTGTCTAGGTGGCTTGGTAAAATCACAGACCTATTTGAGAGGCTGCACACTGTCCCTCCTGTAGCTCACAAATTCCAGTGCATTCTAGAGTGAATAGATGGAATAGATGAGAATCCTTAGCAAGAGATTCAAACTTCATACAAATATCCACTCTTATGATTCCTCCCCAAATCTCTCACCATGCTCTGTGCAACTATTACTGATGCCTCTCTCTATAACTGGCAGAGGAAAAGCTGTTCTTCTCTCCAGAACATGCTGAGAGGCAAAGCTATTTTACTGAAGATCCTGGCTTTGACATTCACGCTCCAACAAGGATAGGCTCTTCGGGTCTAATTTGACTTCCTTATGTGCCAAGAGGAAACTTTCTATCTGAAGGGCGGGCACACAGATATCTGAAGAGGCCTCTAGGAGGCACTTTATAATTTCCTAGAATGTTTGGAGAATAATGTGTATTGATTAACTGTCTCTTTCAAAATGTTTACAGTCTCCTACCCTTTCATTTTAAAAAAGAAATTAACAGTGAAGAATTAAAATTTAAAAACCCAATATACTGACTCACCCACTCCTGCTTCATAACCAGAAGGAGTGTGGCCTAGCATCCCATGAAATTCAGGGGAGTCCATGCAAGGGCAATGAAAGCCAAGGGGCCAAACCTGACAAATTTGGGCTGTGGGACTAAGAGAGATGATGATGACTCCTTGTAACCTTGTCGTAGCCTGACTCTGACATAAGGCTGGGAGGCATGCCTGGACAGTGTCTTCAGGAGTTGAGGGCTAAGGTTGGGGTATGTGACCTTTAAACTGCCCAACACAAACAGAAGTGGCAACCTGGCCATTCCATAGACCTGGTCTAGGCTGTTTACCATGCAAAAAACTGGTCTCCCTTGGACCAATGTTCTAACAGAGAATCTGATTTCTACCAAAGACTTAACATAAAACAACTGAAAAATAAAGATATGGCCAATGATAAGACACGATAGTAAAACTAGTATATCTGACGGTTTGGATTTATCTTGTTGTTGTTGTTGTTACTGTTTTATACTGTTGTACCATGTAAAAGGGGAGGAGGCCTGACCTGGTCACATAGAAGAGATAAACCTTTGGGCAGGTGACCGCCTATTGTGACAGGTCAATATTATACATCTGTGAGTTGCTTTGCAAGTTGAGAGTTCACTGGATTCAGGGCCAGAAGAGTGGGACTCCATTCCCAATCCCAACTGCTTAAGTGTAGAAATAGCTCAATTCTCTTGTTCTCACAGCTACAGCTAGAAAATGCAAAATCTGAAAAAGTCAAAGAATTAATTTTAAGAGGTGGTTCCCCAAGAAATCCTGATGGTGTTGTCCAGTAAGCATAGACTGCTAACTTCAAGGTTGGTAGCTGATGAGATAAAGATATACAAAATCCCCCAAAGCCTATGTGGGGTTACTAAGTATTGAAAGCAACTCAATGGCAATGTGATGTTGGAGTTTGCATCTCCATATTACAGATGAAGAAACTATAAACATAGAGTTAATAAGAAAAATAATTAGGACTATTTTTTAAGAGTCCTCAGATTATACTTCTAGTGTTTGTCTACATTATCATTTTCTAAGATAACTTTGACTTGGGAGCAAGACCAGTCTTAACAGTCAGGCAAAGTCCAGATCAGGTATGAGCAGTCAGGCTGCAGAATAGGGGTAGGGTTACTGGTTATTCTAAGTAAAGACCAACTCACATTCTCTTTCATCTAGTACATACTCACAAGGCAGGAGGATGTCAATTCACCAGGAGAGGGGGGGGTTCCTACCGTATCGCTTGAGAACCACCACAAGGGAAACCAATGCCTTGACTCAAAGAATGCTTAGTGCAGAGCCTATGTTTTTGCATTAAGTGCCACTTCCTTCATTCTGCCCAGTTTCAAGTGAGAGGAGGTAAAAATAACAGCTCCTAAAACCAATTTCTCTTTTTTTCAAGGTGCCTTTTTGAGGAAGTTAAAGCTACAACAAAGGAAGTAAAACAGAACCTTTGTTATGGACTCCTTTTCTTGCTTTCCTGTAACCCTTGGGCCCACCCTCAGCATCATCCCCATCTTCATCTGCACTTCTCTAACAAGGCTCAGCTTCACCGACACCTCCCCAGGGTCAGTGAGCTTCTGTACTATTCCTGGCAAATCACTGGGAATCTCCCCTCCTCGGCACATTACTCACTTGTGTTTTCTTTCATTTGTCTTTGGTCCTTAATGTTGTGCCTGTCTTCTCACTGGACTCGCAGTTTCATGAGGCAATGGCTGCATAGCCTGCTACCATGTCTGGTAGATCAGAGTAGGAGGTATCAGTCATTGGCTGGAGACAAATCTCTATTAGAACACCAGTCTAGCAGGGTCATGTGTTCTCCACAATAAACAACACACCCAGGTCAGAGAGTCACTTCCCTTTGTGCTGGGCAACTCACTTGTGATAACTGAAAGAAAAATCCAAAAAAATTCATGGGTCTTTGGTAACTTGAGAGAAATGGGCCCACTATTGCAAGACCAATTTAGACTACATTTGAAAAGGTAGGAAAGGAGCCCTGGTCAGTATACTTTGGGTTTCTAATCACAAGGACAGCAGTTCAAATCCTCCAGCTCCTCTGAAGGAGAAAGAAAAGGTTTTCTAATCCTGTGAAGAGTGACAGTCTCAGAAATTCACAGGGGGGCAGTTCTACCCTGCCCTACAGGATTGCTAAGAGTTGAAAGTACTCAATGGCAGGGAGTTTTGAAAATGTTGTAAGCCATATCATTTGTCCTTGAACCTAAAAACACTTCAACCAAAGTAGTTTCTTTTCATCACTAATCTTCCTCACAGAAAACAAATCCACTGCCATTGCTTCCACTCACAGAGACCCTAAAGGACAGAGCAGAACTGCCCCTGCCTCATCCTTCTTCTGCAGGGCAGTTGGTGGTTTTGAACTGCTGAGATTGAAATGAAGATATATAAATTGAGATTCTGAATATTCTAGAAGCAAATGGAGATCATCAAAAGTCTGTAGGTTGGGAATGAAGTGGTCCTTGCCAAGGCTATGAGAAATAAAGATTAATGAAGAAACTGGATGACTCTTTGAGAAAAACTGTGGCAACTAATTAAAATCTCACGACCTGAAGTAACTGATTAATTCTATTTTAATATCTCCATTTTCATCTCACCTAATCTTTGAACACTTTAAGGGATGTAGTTTGGGGGTAAGTTTCTTTTTAAGGGGAGAGAATTGAGGGCCAAGGCTGAAACAGGAGGCATAGCAAAGAGAGACTGGTCAAAGCCACACTGCAGATGGATGATGACATCATCTTCTGGCTGGCTGTGGGAAATCAAACAGGAAAAAGCCCAAGACAGGAGCCTGTGTTCTAGCAACTGGATGAAAAAGAAAGGAGGAGAACAAAATATCAAATTAACACTGTTAATTATTTTTTTAAATTTTAATGAAAATAAAATAGCAACAACAAAAATAAATAGATGAGCTGTGTCGGTAACACTGAGTGAAGCTGATGTGACTACGAAAAGACAAGTCAATGGTATTAACCCTGGAATTGGTTTTTATTTTATTTGTGTGTGATAGAAATATAAACTTATATTTGGGGATACCTGGAATTTTCAGACCCATGCAGTCAGACATAACTCTAGCTAATCTCAATATTGGAGTCTCTATTTTCCCTGTGCTACCCTCTCCTTTGGAGAGAGAACTAATTCATCCCAGGAATACACCAAAATTCTGAAGAAAAAACAAACAAACAAAAATCTCCTGCTCCCTTTCAGAGCCCCCATATTTGATATCTCCAAAGCCTGTAGTTTTTCCCTTAAAATATATTGTAGACGCATCTTCTCTGCCTATTTCCCTGGTGTTTCTCCTGCCTAACTGACTGCTCACTTGGTACAGTGGATCTCCCCTCTTTCGCTTATTTGCTTGTGTGCTGTTCTGATTTAGAACTCCACAGCTAGCCCCACATTTCCAAATGAACTGCCTGTCTTCCAGAATCCTCCCACATCTGGATTTGTCAGACTGATCTGACATTATGTCTCACTGTTTTCCCACAGAAATTTCTACTCAGGTCATGCTTTTTCAAAATTCTATGTTCATCCTCAACGATGCTATCCAGTGTATTTATTCGTTCTGCATGGAATATCCTCATACCCTTCTTCTTGTCAAAGTATGGCATCAGCAGTCTCTGCTCTTCAAGGACTTGAGTGACTTAATATACCATCAAAGAGCTCCAGATATGACCTGAGGCAAGATACAAGCCTAGCAAGGTTGCAACGCAAGCTACTAGCTACACATCAAGCAACCTGAAAAACAGAGCGCTTGTCAACTACATTCCCAGCATCACCAACCTCTCTTCCAATAGTTGCAGGAAGAGTGCTTAATAATGAATCTCAAGAGATTCTCAAAATGAGGGAAGAAAAATAATGCAACTGAAAATGGAATCATTTGAAGACAGATAAATATCAAAAGTCGTGTGATGAAATTAGAATTTACAAGACTTGGTTTTCAATTCTGGCACTATATTTTAATTACCTGGAAATTATTTTTACAATTTCTTTATTGACCACCACTCATCAGAGAGACTTATTAAATTGCTTTGAGGTAAGCCCATATGTGATTCTAATATGTAGCTAGGAGAATCAATGAAATAGGAAATAGGAAAATTCCCCATGATCTCACATACATTTTATAAAAAGATCATCTTAAAAAGAGCAGGTGAGGGGTTACAGAAAGAACTTGAGTTTTATTTTAACACACCAAGCCATAATTCCTCTCTCCACCATTTCCTAGTTTTACAACTTTGAGCAACTTTGTCTCAGTGTCTGCCCACTGCCCACTGCCCAGCACAATCACTGCCACACAGTAAGCCATTAATAAATTTAAATGACTGAAAAAATGATACATCTTTATGAAATATGACTGTATTTTATGCTGCACCGAGAATTAGTTACTAAAAACAATAAAAACAGAGTCACAAAATAATGCTTGGCAAAAAACAGGCATGCTATGCATTACAGCTGTAACAACTGCTGTGGAGAGATTTTAGAAGAGCGTCTAGTCTGCAGGTTCCAAAATTTGACTGGTGACACCACACATCCCTAGGTTACTCCATGGAGAAATTCTGATTCCTTAGGTTGTAAGTAGAGTGCAGAGATTTGTAGTTTCACCAGATCCGTAGGTGATTTCAGTTCTCAATCAAGTTTGGGAACCTAGGATCTAATCCAAACTTCTCACTTAACAGATGAATGCTTCGAGGACCAGGTGAAGATAGGTCTTCACTCAACGTTTCTGAACTTCCATTATCTAAAATAACTTCCAAACCCACTGTCATTGAGTCCATTCTGGCTCATTGCAACTGTTTGGAGGGGTTCTTAGGCTGTAAATATTTCTAAGAACAAATAGCTCATCGTTATATCACAGAGTCGCTGGTGGGTTTGAACTACTGGTCTTGCAATTAGCAGTCCAAACATTTATCCTACAGTGCTGTGAGAGCTCCCTAGTGCCTATAATGCTTTAGTGTAAATGCCTGTACAAAGGCTTACTAAAAGCAATGCACTGCTCAAATCCTGACTTGTAATATGAATTAGGATGTGTCAAAAGAAACTTACAAGCACCTTGATTAGTGATGTTAGATGGTGCCTTCAATTTCTGAAACATCAAATCTGAGATGGTGACCTTGAGATTCCACAGGTCTGAGTCACTTTGCAAGGAAGCAATTTTCTGGGGCTCCCCAGAGAGTATATCGTTCCTTGCTTATTTTTCAAGGGTTTTCTTTCAAGTGAGACTTCAAAACTTTCAGGTTACCAAGACATCAGCAGCCCACTCTCAACCGGGGGGTCCATGTGGTTCCCAGTTACTTGATGACAGTTTCCAGGAAGTGTGGCCCAAACGTGGTGCTCCCACTCCCAGCTTCAGAACCACCCGCGGTGCCTGTAAAAGAAAATGAAAAGGGACCCCTCCCAGAGTCTTCATTTTCCTCAAACTCCAGATGATTCTTGTGCATGCTAAAACTTAGAATTATTACTGTGGTAGCTACATAATCTGGTGTCAATTTGTACAGGGGTAGGGTCTAGCCTGTCAATCAGGTCACAGCTTGATGACCTCATTTGGAGGTGCCACGGAGACAAATAACTCACTGGAAGCCAGATACACACAGACTCCATGTGAGACGTTCCAATTGACAAGATACATGGAGCTGTGCTAGATCCTCAGAGGTGGAGAAGCCATGTGGAGACCCCTGCCAGCACTGAGATGCCTGCACTGCCACGGGATCCACAAGACTTTCCACCCACTAGCCTGTGATCTTCCTGCATTCGATGTTATTGCATATGTGTTGCGTGAGTCTGAAGAGGAACTTATTGATTGGTATCAGACATATGGGCTAACATCAGACTTATGGACTTGATCTGAACTGGGCTTGGATGTTTCTTGATATGAAATTGCTCTTTTATATAAAGCTCTTTTTTATACACCTATGAGTGTCTATGAATTAGTTTGTTTACTCAACCGGGACTAACACAATTACCATTCTAGGAATTAGTAGTTCTTACATTCTAAGCTTGGTCATGTGACTTAGCAGGTACTTCATGTAGGCCCTGTGCTCACAACACATATAAAGCCAAAGAAGACATGGTTCTTATTTTCAAGGAGTTCAGAAGATGACAATTATCTCAGAATACAAACAATGATATTGATAGTTTAGGTTAATTAGCCAGCCAATGCACAAACTAAACTGAATTGGAGTCTGGCATGTCTCTGAGGCACTCTTTTCTGCTCTGGAGGGCCCAAATATAGAACAATTGGTTCATGTCAACAAATCCAAGTGCCCACTCAACGTTTCACTGCACTGTCCCCACTAAGGTTTCCCAGTTGAACTAAATATTTCTAAGTGTTTCTTACAACTAAATATTTCTTTAAAAGATTTAGAATTGACAGATCTACTAGAAGTTAGTAAGCATTAAGACTCTTTACATCCTACTGTGACGTATTTTAAGAAACCCTGGTGGCCCTGTGTATTTGGCAATGGGTTGCTAAACCTAAGACCAGAGGTTCAAACCCTAAAGCTTGCTCCGTAGAGATTTGCTGTCTTGGAAAGCCTTCATAGGGTCCCTGTGAGTCAGAGTCAACTCTTTGGCCATGAGTTTTCATTTTGGATGACCTGTCTTAGCTCAAGTGGCTTATCCTACCAAACTACTAAGGATGATAAGACATCACTGAAATTAAGCTGTATAAGGTGCAAGCAAACCCAGATTTTCATACAATTCATCTAAATAACTGGAAACATAGAAATTGCATCTGCTTAAACCATCATAGATAGGATAGTGGACCACAACTTTTAATAATATTCTTAGTTGGGACACAACAAGGCCAGGTGAGTGAGTGTGAATCAACTCAGTGGTAACTAACATCAAGACCTTAGACCTTTGTATGTGCAAATGCTACTACCATACAGCACTTGGGTGCATCCTCCATGCTGAGCCCCACCCCCCAACATTCTAAAACCTAATACGTAGTGCAGTATCGTTCCCTGCACATGTTTGTTGTTGTTCTTATGTGCCATCCAGTCCATCCTGATACACAGCAACACAGTGCACAGCAGAATGAAACACTGCCCCATCCGGCAGCACCCTCACAAGTGTTCTTATGCTCAAGCCCACTGCAGTAGTCATGATGTCAACCTATCTCTTGGAGGGACGGCCTCCTTTTTGCTGTCACTCAACTTAACTAAACATGATGCCCTTATTCACAGACTGATCTGCCTTTCTACAGGGACGAGGCATAAGAAATATATTTTATTACCACCCCCCCCTTTTTAAAAAGATCATTTTATTGCAGATTAATTTATCAAGCATACTTGTACAAAAGTTGCCATCATTATTTTCTTAACATTTACTTTCTTTTTGAGTCCTTGGTATCAGTTTCTCCCGGCCCCCTCCATGACTACACAAGAAATTATAAATTGTTACTATCGTCATATCTTACACCAACCATTGTCTCCCTTCCCCCATGGTTTCTGTTGTTCATCCCCCTAGGGTGATGGGGTGATGGTTATGTGTCAATCATTCTGATTGTTGCCCCTCCTCCCCTTCTCTCCTCGTCTTCATGCTACTCTCCTGGTATTGTCTTCCCATTTCTGTTCAAATAGCTATGTCTTCATGCATCTGATTCTGAAAAATTGACAATTTCTAGATGATTCTGAATTAGGTAAAGTATAGTGTGTAATATAGTATAGTGCGATATACTAAATAAATATAATTTATTTTTTTTAAGTATAAGCACCATACATTTTTACTACTAGGGGAAAAAAAGCTCCTCATCTTCCCTGAGTTAACATTGAACAAATATTTAGAGAATCTATTCTCTAAAGGTGTACACATCTTCAACCCTTGGTCTGTGATTGTAAAAACCTCGTGCCATCTGCCCTGGGTCCTAAAACACCCATATCAATGATTGCCCAACCTCTGAAACCAAACTTTGCTTCTAAGCAATCAGGAATTCCTGAAGGAAAGACGATTGTCAGAAGACTTAGCTTCCCCTTCCCACTCTCAGAAGCAAATGACACACTGATTAGGATCCTGGCGTAACACTCTCTCAGTGTGTTTCCCAGTTCTGCCTCCCAATGGGACCCTGCCCAAAGCACTCTACTTCTCAAAATCTATTTCCTCATCTAAGAAGAAAGATGATAGTAATAGTTTCTTCCTCATAGTGCAGCTGTGAGGTCAGTGAGTAAGTACAGGCAAACACCTAGATCAGTATTTCCCAAAATAGGTGATGTTACCACCTGGAGAGGTGCTGGCATGGTCCTCAGGGACTGCAAAAGCAGACACATAAACTTTACCCTGGATTATGGGCTATAGTACAAAAGTTTTTAATTGCTAGGGGTCACAAGAAATTTTTTTTTCCTGAAAAGGGGGCAATAGACCAAATAAGTGTGGGGGACTTAAGATAGAGATCAATGTTTGGTATTTTGTAAGAACTCAAACCATATATCTATTATTATTATTGGTGTGCCTTACCCAAGCCATAGCATTTTCATTGTCTCATATGCCTATAAAGTTGAACAATAAATAAAGAAGATCAAAAAAGAATCTATGTATTAGAATTAGGACGTTGGCAAAGAATATTGAGAGGACCATGAATTTCCAGGGGAACAAACACATTTCTCTTTGAAGAAGTCCAAGCAGGAGACTCCTTAGAAGTGAGGGTGGGGAGATTTTGTCTCATGTTCTTTTTACATGTTATCAGACAGATCAGTCCTTAGGAAAAGATGTTATGCTTGGTAAAGGAGAGGGTCAGGGGGAATATATATATATATATATATATATATATATATATATATATATATCTCTGTGTGTGTGTGTGTGTGTGTGTGTAATTCCACTCCTTTCTAGTTCAGGTTCATGCCTAGCTGGGTCTGTAAGGATGTAACAGTTGACATTACAGAATATTTCATGAAGTACACAGCATTCAAGCTGGATTATAAATAATTTCTTTCTTTCCATTAGAGTACTTGTCAGATAATTAAAATACAAGGAAACTAAAGATGTGTAGCATCCTCTTGAAATATTTCTTTTTTTAAAAAAATTTATTGGGGGCTCATACTAAGACTTCTATATCTCTTGATAGCTGGGCACCATCAGCTTTCTTCACCACATTTGCTTAGGCACACATTTGTCTTCAGCATTGTGTTGGGAAGGTGAGCATCATGGAATTCCAATTTAATAGAACAAAGTGTTCTTGCAGTAAGGAAGTATTTGAGTGGAGGCCCAATGTCCATCTGCTATCTTAATACTAAACCTATAAATGTATGCATGTAGATCTAATTCCCCATCATCCTATATAAATATATTTACCTATGTGCATGTCTGAATTTAGACCTCTATAAATGCACTTTGCTTCCTAGTTCTTTCCTCTACTTACTTTTACTTTCCTATTGTCCCACTATCAGGTCCAGCCTTCATTTAGGTTTCAGCAATTTCTCTCAGTTACATTACCCCTGATCAATCCCTATAATACTCAAGGTCCCCTCAGCTTCCTTCAATATATTTCCACAGCAGTACATTTATCACTCCCTTTCTCTCTCTGAATATCATATTTACCCAACCATGACATTTCATCTTTTGTCATTCAGAGGTTTCTCCCTAACTTTATCTATGCTAAGCTTTCTGAGCCCACAGGCATTCCATACCATATGCCAGCTGCAATAACACCAGGATTTAGCAGAAGAGGATAACACATCCAAATTTCCCTTAAATTTTGCTATTCCAAAGAATATAATTAACTTTGCATAAACTAGACGTAAAACTAAATTAAGAAGAAAACTTAAAAGGCATGGTTTATGCCTCCAAGTTGCTTTTTATTTGTGCCATTTCATCGGGGTCACCTGTCAATTTTAGCTAGACTGAAAGAAGAACTATGGGATAGTGTTTAAGAATACAGACTCTGAAATTGCCAAGGCTGTGGAAGATTATGAAAGTTGTTCACTGCACAAGGGCAATCAGCTGGCAGACCAGGGGGTTCTGAAACCCAACCTGCTCACACTCACAAAGCTGTGCACCCTGGCACCGGGTAGAAGTTTCTCCAAAGGGGCACCTTTTTCTTTTGCATGCAAAGACACTCTATGAGTTAGCAATGGTTATATTCAAGGGGATTGAGTACATTAGTAAATATTTTGAGAATGATGGAATCTGTGTTTCTCATTGTTAGAGACAGTGTTTCAAAAACAGAAAGGGATATTGGATTGTAATGAAATATATCAATGTGAACTCACGGTTTCCAGTATGTGTGTGTGTGGCTGTGTGGTGTGTTTGTAGGAACATTTTAAAGCGCTCTTCACCAACAGCATTTGTAACCAGTGGCATACCAATAGCAATGTTCACATCTAGAACCTAGATATGAGTTTATTTATTTGTGCCATCTGAGCAATGTCACACATTAATTATAATTGTGGAACAATGGCTAAATACAGACTCTCAATTGATAGGGTTGCTGCAGGCTATCCCCAATTTATTTACCTATTTGCTCTATCTTCCTGTAACTACAACTAGTCCAGATGCTTAAAAATAAAAAGGGTACCCCCTTCTATATGAATTTCTTTCTTTGCCCACATTCATGGTTTGGTAACGGAGAAAGCTTTTCACTGCACTAAAATACCATTCAGTATGAAACAGAAGAATGATGGAGAAGATGAAAAGGAGGCAGATTCCAGATCTGAGATAACAAAGGTACAAGAAGAGACAAGCACATCTTATGGTTTCTAAAATTAAGAAAGTGTTTTTTTAAATTACAGAAGATGTCAAGAGGACGTACAGCTAAAGTGACTCCAAAAGGTCAAATGAGGGACAATTTGAACATACAGTAAATTATAGCCATAGACTATTTATTACCCATTTGGTAAAATTAAAATCCTCAAATTCATAATGCTACAAGTGAATGAATTAATTTTAAAAAAAAATCGGGGGGAGTTGGAAAAGATCTGACTTAAAATAGAATATCCACCAGTAAATGTAGAATGGATGGTAAAATTATAAAATCGTCATTTGGCAACCATCATAGCAATAATTGATTCAGGCAAAATATCAATGTGTGATAAAAATTAATGGGTAAAAACATGATGAGGAACACATTTACACGAAAAACTCATTAATTCTTGTGGTTATGTGCCATCAATTAAATTCTGATCCATAATTACCTTATACACAACCCAATGAAACACTGCCCAGGCCTGCACCATGCTCACAATGGTTCCTCTGCTTGAACCCATTGTTTCAGCCACTGGGTCAGTCCATCTCATTGGAGGCCTTCCTCTTCTTCAGTAGCCCTCTCCCTTAACACACGTGTCATTCTTCAGGGACTGCTCTCTCCCAACCATGTGTACAAAGTCCCCGAGACTAAGTTTCTCCATCCTTGCCCAAAGATGCAGTCTGGTCATATTTCTCCCAGGACACATCAGTTTGTCTTTTTAGGAGCTCATCATACTTTCGATATTCTTCCCAAGCATCACAATTCAAATATATCAATCATTCTTTATTCAGTGTCTCACTATCACATGCCTATGAGACAATTGAAGAGATCATGGATTGGATCAGGTACACCTTAGTCCTTCAAGTAACTTTCTTGTTTTTCAAGAGGTCTTGTGCTGCAGATTTACCTAATGCAATGAGTCTTTTGATCTTATGACTGCTGCTCCCATGAGCCTTGATTGTGGATCCCAATGAAACGAAATCTTTGACACTTCAGTCTTTTCTATATTTATCATGATGCTGATTGTTGGTCCTGTTTGAAAATTTTTGTTTTCTCACATGAGGTGTAATTCCTTCTGAAGGCTGTATTATTTTATGTCTATCAGTAATTGCTTCAAGTCCTCCTCGATTTCAACAAGGTTGTGTCATCTACATATTGTAGGTTGTTGACGAAGGAGTTCCTTCATTCTAGATGCTTTGTATAGTCCCACTTCTCAGATGAATTACTCAGTACAAAGATTTAACAAGTATAGCAAAAAGACACGACCCTGAACACACAACTTTCCTGTTCAGTTTGAAAGGTTGACTGCTTCTTGCTCCATATACAAGTTCCATATACAAGGAGCACAATTCAATGATCTAGAATTCCCATTTCACAATGCTATTCAGAGTTTATCATAATCCACATAGTTGAATATTTTTGCACAGTCAATAATACAGAAGTATATGTCTTTCTAGTACCTCTGTTTTCAGCCAACATCCCCATGACATCAGAAACAATATCTAGTTCCATGTTCTCTTCTGAACCTAACTTAAATTTCTGGCAGTTTGTCCTTGTAGTGCTGTAATTGCTTTTGAATTCTCTTCAGTCAAATTTCATTTGCATATAATAGTAATAATATTGTTAGATAATTTCCTCATCCTATTGAGTCATTTTTTGAAATGGCCAAAAATATGGATCTTTTCCAGTTGGTTGGTCAGGTAACTGCCTTCCCATTTGGGTTGGGGGGAGCATAGACTAGTGAATGAGTGCTTCCAGTGCAACATCAGTTTGTTGAAACGTTTTGTTGAAACAGTATTCTGTTCATTATTGAACACTTGGTTTTTGACAATGCATTTAATACAGCTTGGACATTTTCCTCCCATGCAACTGGTCTTTAATCATGGGCTACCTTGTAAAAGGGTTGAACGCCAACCAATTGTTTGTGGTACAGTGATTCTTGGTATTCCTTCCATCCTCTTGTGATGTTTCCTATCGAATTTGCCCTTCACTCAGAAACACACTTTCATGCAGTTGATTTAACCCATAGTGTCCCTGTTGAACAGGATATAACTGACCCTGTGGGTTTTTGAGACTGTAAGTCGTCCTATGGGAATAGAAAAACCTCACCTTTCTCTCAAAGAGCAGCTGGTAGTTTCAAACAGCAGTCCCCCTGTAAACACTATACTTCCAACCTCACTCAATATTTTGCCCATAGAACACTTCAACATCACAATTAAGGGTTTGAATTATTCCTTCATTTCTCTCAGCTCAAGATATACTGTGTCTGTGTTGTCCTGACAAATATATATAACCTGAATCCAACCATTAGGAAATATCAGGCAAACCCAAATTGAGAAACATTCTATAAAGAGATGATCAAATTCTTCAAAGATAAGGAAAGTTTCCAGAACAGTCACAGACTAAAATGATACATTCACTACATGCAACACAGGGATTGTATACTCGGTCTGGAAAAGGCATTATTGGGACCATGGACAAATATCGAATAGGGTGTATGGATTTTGATGGTTATACTGTGGATATAAGAGAATACACTTGCTTATTTGGGAACTACATGTTGAAATATTAGAAAGTATTGGGTCACTGTGTAAGAAATTGACTCAATATATAGACATGGAAAAAGACAGAAAGGTAAAGCTGATATAAGGTTAATATTTGAGGGAACTGGAAAAAGAGCCCTGGTGGTGTAGTGGGTATGTGTGAGGCTGCAATCTGCAAGGTCAAAAATGAGAAACTATCAATTGCTTCTCAGGAGAAACACTAGGTTCCTACTCCCATAAAGAGTTAGAGTCTCAGAAACTCAGAGAGGCAGTTCTATCCTGTCCTTAAAGGGCCATTCTAAGTAGGCATCCACTCAATAGCAATGACTTTGGTTTGGGGTTTTGGATGAAGGTATGTGAGAATTGTTTGGATCATACTTTAACATTCTCTGTAAGTTAGACATTGTTTAACCTAGAAAATATTTTTTAAAAGTAAAATCGAAGTGAAGAGCATTCCAA
Source organism: Nesogale talazaci (assembly GCA_004026705.1). Taxonomy (NCBI): domain Eukaryota; kingdom Metazoa; phylum Chordata; class Mammalia; order Afrosoricida; family Tenrecidae; genus Nesogale; species Nesogale talazaci. The sequence goes on along the minus strand of PVJH01002531.1, from coordinate 84,804 downwards.
AGAAAACAACCTGGAAGTACTTCACACCACAACTTTACATGGAAGCATAATATAAAGGTTCTAATTTTCTCCTTCCATATATCACTACCCCTTGGTCTCCTTCCCTACCTGTGGAACACTTACTGATTCATCAATAGCTGAATGTCATTTTAGTAGCTGTTCTCCTGTTTTAATGATGATCTCTTTTCAACTCTGATAGGAGGTTTTCTTAGTCTTTGCCTATATAACAGGTGTCTGTACTGTTCAATGTTTCATCCCAGAAGAGCATTTTTAAAGGAGGATCAGTGCCCATCTTTTAATGAATAGAAATTCTTGGCTGAGTCCTGGTGGCCTAGTGGTTGTATGCAGAGCCGTGGACCACAGGGTTCGACAGTTCAAATCTAGCAGCTGCTCTCCAGGAGCAAGGTTGGACTTCCTACTCCTACCAGGGCAGTGATGCCACCAAAAAAAATTCTTTTAGCAAATAAATAAAAATATGAATGAAATACTGTTTAAAGGTGCATTTATTGCATACTTGAGGCTTCAATATGCACATCTCTGTCATAATCAGTAGCAGAGTATCCGTTTGTTCATTCATTCATTCATTCATTCGTATATTGAGCCCCTAACATTGCTGCACACTGGGCTAGACAGTGGTGATACAGAAATGAATAAAACCCAGAATCTGCCTCCAAGGAGTGCAGATCCTCTTTGAGTCATTTGTAAAATAATGCGGAAGTACGTTAATAGACATATGCTTAGGGTTTATTCATGTCAAAGAACATATTATTCTTTTAGAACAATGTGAGGTTCATGTCCTTGTGATAAATGTTCCTCATTGACTGATCACATGGTGAAATCTGGAAATGATTTGGACACCAGTCATTTCATTCTCTGGAAACTTTAGTTGACACCAAGATCGCCCAGCAAACTTTTGAATAATCATTATTGAAAGCTGAACATGTGAATGAGTTTTCTCCTGAAAAAAAAATGATGAATCCCTTTCTAAAAACAGAGATAATTGTTAGCAATTTCAGAAGGTGAACTAGCAAAGGATTCATTCTTACATCGTTCTCATCTGTCTGATAGAGATGGAAGGTTTATATAGGCTTGACTCATCCCCATGGCAACAGTCTTTCTCCTGGGTTACCATAGGAATTGCAAAGGCCTTTATAACCCTCCATTAGCAGATCCTAGGCTGGCAGTAATCAGAAACGTCTGCTCTGGAAGACACTGCACAGTGTCAGGGAGGGCATTTAGGAATTAATTTTACCCCAGAGTAGCTGGGCAGGTCTGTTTAGCCGCCACCTCTATAGCTATCAACATTATGTAACACCAGAATCAGCCTGATGCCTTGAACATTTTACACAAAGGGCTTTTTAAAAATCTAACCATAAACAGATATGACCAGATTTCAAAAGACTTTGGGAGATTAGGAATGAGTCTATCCTGACAAAGCTTTTCACCAGCGATAGGGCAATTCATGCAGGTTTATTTTGTCTAGGGCAGTGCATTAAGGCCATCTTAATAATCAACAGAGCTATAATTTTATATATATATATATATATATATATATATATATAATCATTGAGAATTGCTTATATCCCAGGCAGTATATCAAGTGCTTCAGACGTCCTATGCATTCCCATCCCCCATATTTGCGAACTAGGGACAAGGAAAGCAAAGAGCGGATGCATTCAAACGATGGTGTTGGCGAAGAATACTCAAAATATGTGTTGGTGAAGAATACTGCAGAGATGGTGGGTTGCCAAAAGAACAAACAATTTAATCTTAGAAAAAATACAACCAGAATGTTCCGTAGGATTGAGGATGGTGATACTTTGGCTTGTTTTCTCTAGTCCTGTCAGCAGGAAAGACCAATTGTCAGACAAGGTTGAATAAATTAGAGGATCAGCAAAAAGGGGGAAACCAACATATAATGAGAAAGATGGACAGCGTATCCACTACAGTAGACTCCAACAGATCAGTGATTAGGAAGATGGCACCAAGCTAGCGCTGTTTTATCCTGTTGTACAGAAGGTTACCACCACGCATCAATGGACAGCACAACATTATCCCCGTTCCACGCATGAGAGAGGAATACTGGTGGCATTGCAGTTATGTGCAGGTCGGGAGATCAGCAGTTGTAACCACCAGGAACTCCTTGGGAGAAAGACATGGCTTTTTATTTCAGTAGAGAGGCACAATTCTAGAAAACCACAGGGGAGTTCTATCCTTCCCTGTAAGGACACTATGCGTCGACATTGCGTTTGCTTGTTTATTTGTCTGTTTGTGTGGATAAGGAAGCTGAGACTCCAGGAAGTTAAGTCATTTGTTCAAGGGTACATAACTTCTAACTGACATGACCAGTCATCAAGCCTAGGTTAGTCTCAAAGATTTGGACCTTTAACCACACAGCTCCAACATAAATGCCAGGTTCTATAGCAACTGAGTGGTACATTAGAGCCACATGCTATGATTCTACTTAAGCCCTTAATGAATGTTTAAATGTTTGTGTTTTGCTCTTTGAAACACAAAGAATAATCTCTTAGGGTGTGATTGTGAGATGATTTTATTTTCACTTTAACCTTCAATTTTTAATTTTTACCACATTCATGTACCCATGAAAATAGACATTTCATTTATTAAAAAAAACAAGAAAGAAAGAAACCGTAGATTTTATACAGATTGATAGCTCCAGGCACTTACAAATATTTTCTTTATAAATCACTTAAATTATCTGAAGAGTTAGTCTATGAAGAAATTGTTTGGTAAAGAAACTGAAAACTTACAGATGATATTCAGGCACTGGAAGACCCTTTTCCACCAGGTCAAAGATAATTACCCAGTGTCATGTTAGAAAATGTGGAAGTCATATAGTCATATCCTCTCTGGACTTCCATCAAGCTGTGTGGAAGAAATCAGAAACTATGAGCACTCTGGGGAGGAGAAATTCTCAAAACCCAGTGAATTTCTTCAGTCGCAAGAAGACAGGCAGCATTAGGATCTGGTCCCTTAAAACTAAGCCTTTGAGGCTGTCACCAGAGAGGGGACACCTTCTCCTTTGATGTTTCCTCAATGTGCCAGTCACAGCTGTGAGAAACACTAACCAGGATCTTTCTACCAAAAGCCAAAAATCTGAGTCCCAGCCCCTGATGCTGTCTGTCAACACTAAAATATGTTAAGGGGTAGGAAGAATTAATTTTTTTCTCTTCAATGTCATTAAATGAGAAAAGATGATACTAGTTAATAAGCAATGAGAAGTATACCCGGGTATTCATACACCCAGGAAGCAGAAGAATTACCAATTTGACCCCAAGAAGTATTTCACAGGAAGGGAGTAATTATATATGCATACTTTAAAATGCTCATAGGATTGAAAGTTAATGGAAAATTTTCATACATTTTGGAACCACATACATATATTTTTCCACCAAATGACATCTACTTTTCTTGATTATCTTGCTTTTACAGTTCAATTTCTGAGAGTGATTCTGCTCAGTTGCTTTGATTTCAAAAGGAAAATCAGTACAAGAATTGAGAAAGTGTTCAGGAGCTGATTGTGGTGATGATTATACAATTTTTGGTTCTGTTGAACTATTGACTTATATGACATGGAAATCATAGACCAATAAAACTGCTGGAAAATTAATTAAATTTTTAAATAAAATCACCGGCAAAATAAAAAGCCAAAGATCCTCTGACATCTATCTTTTTGGAAGAACTTAATTTTCATTTATTATGGTATTTTTAAAAAGTTTTTATTGTGATGTAAAAGGTGGAGGTTTACAGAGCAGAGCATCAATTTTACGCTCAACCACTCATACATCCTCTGTTCAACCTGTCTGCTTCAGTTCCCTCAGTGGATCGTTGCGTGGACTCCCAAGGTTTCTTGCCTTCATCTCTGACTCTCTCTCTCTCTCCTCTCTCTCTCTCTCTCTCCTCTCTGCCTTTATTTTAAACAAGAAGTTTATTTAAACAACAAAACACTTGACTCGAAGGAAAACTACCCAGTCTTCATTTCTTTGAGAGTAATTTACCCCTCCTTAAAGACAGATTGCCCTACATGTAACAGCTATGTAAAAAACAGTTATAATATTGTCTTTGGTTTTATTTATTTTTAAAATCATTTTATTGGGGACTCATCGAATTCTTATCACAATCCATCCATCCATCCATCCATTGTATGTCGAGCACATGTGCACATTTGTTGCCCTCATTGTTCTCAAAACATTTGCTTTCTATATAAGCCCTAGGTATCAGCTCCTCATTTCCCCCTTCTCCCACTCATGAACACTTGATAATTTATAAATTGTTATTACTTTGTTGTATCTTACACTGTCCGATGTCTCCCTTCACCCACTTCCATATTGTCCGTACCCCAGGGAGGAAGTTATATGTACATCTTTATAATTGGTTCCCCCTTTCTAACCCACTTTCCATCCCCCTTCCCGGTATCACCACTCTCACCACTGGTCCTAAAGGGATCAACTGTCTGGATTCCCTGTTTCTGGTTCCTCTCTGTACCCCACTGCCATCTCTTTGATCTCAACTCTCGTGACCATAGAAGACAGAATAGGACTGCTCCGTGGGAGTTCTGAGACTGTAAATCTTTATAGGTACAAGCAACTAGTGGCTTAGTTTAAACCACTGACTTTGCAGTTAAGAAACCAAAGCTGAATCTACTGAACCACCAGGAGTCAAATGCTACCTAGGAGATGTACTAACTGAGGCCTACCTAGGAATACCTGCAAATTCACTTGAATCCGTCTGCTCCTTTCCAGCTCTTCCTCAGCCAGCCTATCCCATAACCTCCCGTAGTAGCCAGAGTCCTGATGCTTTTCAGGCACAGAATGCTTTCTTATTGACCAACCCCGTTTCCATGTTCATTCGTCCTGCCTCCTTGTTCTGCCTCCTGCTTGGGACTCTGCTTTTACCCCTCCCAATGGTGACGGACATGACTTCTTTGGTCTAGACCCTTTGAAACTGCGTGTTGAAGCCTTGCTCTCATGTCAGATCTGCCTCTGAACACCTAAGATACCCTCTGGGGTCAGGTCTCTGGAACCTTCCCCTCAGGAGGGATCTTCCTATCCCAATCCCAAAATGGAACGTGCTGGACAAATCTGAACGGTAATGTTAACACAATGGATAAAAGAAAAAAAATGGGTCAAGCAACTTGCTAAATCTTATAATGGATGAAATGTAACATGCTGCCCCTCAATTTAATCTCTAAAATGTTTCCACCCAGAATTTTAAAAGAAATGGTTTGATAAAAAGCTCGCATGATATAAGCATGGGTCTTTTTTGACCGATATTGACAATGCCAACATTAGTCAACAGTATAACGAAATCACTAAGATGACTAATAGGATGTTTAGCTACATCAGAATGTTGGCAATTTTGATAGTAAATATTTTCTGCTTTGCAGGCCATACGGTCTCTGTCGCAAGTACTCAACTCTGCTGTTATAGAGTGAAAACAGCCATAGACAATATGTAAAAGAATTAGTGTGAACATATTCCAATGAAACTTTAGTCACAAAAACTGCCAGCCATTGGATCTGGCCCATAGACTGTAGTTTGTCAACCTCTGGGTTGCTATATTGTTGTCGTCCAGTCAATTGTAACTCACAGGGACCCTATTAGATAGCAGTGTAGAGCTGCCTCAGAGGGTTTTCTAGGTTGTGATTATACGGATGCAGACTGACAGGACTTTCTCACATGGGGTGGTTGGTGAGTTTGAGTGGCTGACCTTCTGGTTAGCAAGAGAATGTTTAACGGCCACACCAACAAGGTTTCTTGACCCCAGGACTACATCCACCAAGATGAAAAGCATTGGCATTCTCACTGTATATTCAAGCATCTAGCTAGGGGCCAGTTTTGAGTTAAATGTCTCACTCAAGTCAACTAACGAAAGATATGAAAATGAGAAACCACTCAAGCGGTCAATACTCGCTTATTAATTCAATATCAAAGTGTGAATAACCTAGAGAAGAATGGGAGTTCCAGAACACTTCACCGTGCTCCTGTGGAAGGCACACATGGATCAAGAGGCGGTTGCCAACAGAACAAGGGAACAGGGCAGGCTTTAAAATCAGGAAAGGTTTGCATCTGGGTGGTATCTTCTCACCCTACTTGTTCCATCTCTACGCTGAATCAATCATCAGAGAAGCTGGATTGTGTGAAGAAGAGTGTGGCATCAGGATTGGAGGAAAACTTGCTAACCACCTACAGGCTACTGATGACACAACCTCACTCCTTGAGCGTGAGTAGTAACTAAAGCACTTGCTGATAAAATTCAATGAGTGTATCCATTACATCTCAATGTGAAGAAGACCCAAATTCTCACAATCGGCCAGTCAATAGCATCATGATTAATGAAGAAAGGGTTGAGGTTGCCAAGAACTTTGTCTTACTTGGATGCGCAATCATCATCATGGAAGCAGCAGTCAAGACATCAAAATATGTGCTGCATTAGATAAATCTGCGGTACAAGACCTCTTTAGAGTATTGAAGAGCAAGGATGCTACAAGCCATGGGTCCATTGCATCATATGCTTGTGAAAGTTGGCCATTAAACAAGGGAGACGAAAGAAGATCTGATGCATCTGAATTGCGGTGCTTGAGACGAATATTGAAAGTACCATGGATGGCTAAGAGAGCAAATTGATCTGTACTGGACTATGCCTGAGTGCTCTTTAGAGAGAAGGGTGGTCAGCTTTTGTCTTACACACTTGGGCTAGGTTGTCAGAAGAGACCAGTCCCTGAAGAAGAGCATCATGTCTGGTAAAGTGGAGGGGCAGGCAAAAAGAGGAAGGCCCTCCAAAAGATGGATTGACATAGCCACAAGGGGTTCAAGCACAGGAACAATTATGAGGATAGTTCAGGATTGTGCAGTATTTTGTACTGGGGTGCATAAGTTGGCTATGAGTCTGAGACAACGGGTTGGCACCTAATAATACCAATAACAATGAATTATCACTCCAGGTGTGGCTAATTAAGCCTCAAGCAAAGTCAGTATTTCAGTTAGCTAAGAACCTTCCCCAAAGACTGGCATTCGAGCTGCATTTCTTTTTGTAGTATCCAAGTACATTGCAGTCCTTTGCGTGTCCAGTCTTGCTGAAACCAAAGCTTCCAAGTCCACTGCAAGTCTACTGCCAGTCAAAGACAGAGGAGGGGTTAGTGTGCGGCATGTCAGTCCTTGGTGAATTCACATAGGAGATCATGAATTCCTTTCAAGTCTTTGCCAGGTGATTTTTAATCTCCCGATTTCTTAGCCACAGCATGGCACAACCAAAGTTGGAAATCACAAAGCAGTGACTTGTTGGCATTATCTGTCTACAATACCAAAAACCAAGCTAAAAGAAATGCATTGCCACTGAATTGATTTCAACAAAGCAACATCCTAAAGGGTAGGGTAGAACTGTCAGAGGGTTTACAAACCTGTGGTTTTTAAAGTCAGAGATGACAACATCTTTTTCCTGAGGAGCATCTGGTAGGGTGGAACTGTCGGCTTGTGTGTTAGTAGCTGAGCACTTACCCACTGTATCATCAGGGCTTCTTATCTTCTTACAATAAAAGATAAGAAAACAAAAACAAAAACCACTGCCATTGATGGGATTCTGACTCATGGCAAATCTAGGGTTCCCAAAGCTTCCTGTCTGTACAGGAGATGATAGTCTTGTCTTTCTCCTGTGGAGTGACTGGTGGTTTAGAACCAGTACTTTTCAGGTCAGTAGTGTAACACTTAATGGACCAGCACTACCAGAGCTCCTCACCAGTGGACTCAAAACCACAAAAACTCACTGGCATTGAGTCCATGTTGAACCATATTGACCCTATAGGACAAGGTAGAACTACCCCATGTGAGTTTCTGAGATTATAACTCTTTACAGGAATAGAAAGCCCCACCTTTTCCCCTTGGAAGAGGTGGCGATTTTGAAAAGCTGATGTTGCCATTAGCAGCTTAATGTGTAACCACCATGCTACAAGGACTTTAGTCTACAGACTTGCTTAATTCAGCCTGTACGATGCTTTAAAAAATGTTAAATACTCACCGAAATATGAAAATAGAAATGTGGATGTCCTAGAGATTTGGGGTATGACTATGACCAGCTGAGAGCTCAGTAGCCACAGTCCCTCTTGGAGGGGTCGTATCCTTTCCAGCCCGCTAAGGTTTCCAGCATCTCTTATTAGTAACCTGCTGGTCTCTAGGAACATTTAAGTTTATGCTCCCAGAACATCACCTACGTCTCCCTCTTTTATAAAATCTCTTCTGTTTTTCTCTGATTCCAGTTCTCTGGCATGGCCTTCATTTTTCACTGATTCCAGTCCTCTGACATGGCCTCCAGGGAAACCATCAACAGGCAAGTCATCTCATGTGCAGGTCTTCCAGTTCCCTGAGGTATGCTGTTCTTGGGCCAGGAGGCTTGAAGCTTTGTCCTCAATCACAGTCTCTTCACCACTTTGGCCCTCGATTATCTTTTTTATAATCATTCTTTTTCTTCCTTTTCCATTCAAAAGGACATTTTCTTTGGCAGAGCAAACAGAAGGCCAAGAGATTTTTAACAACTCAAGGTATTTGTCTCTGCATTGATTTTTTTCATTTCATTTTTATTTTCACTCTTCAATTTGCCCCAAACAGAAGTTTGTATCTTTTTATGATGTCCTGGGCTTTGTCTAAAAGTCACAATTGAGCCCAAGATTTGACTTTTCTGATGGCACAAACTGTTCTCATCCTTTAGATTTAGTCTTTGATTTCTGGACAGGTCCTTTGAAGATCTGACCTCACACTGAGCTCCCTGTGAATCCAAGGAATTCTGTCTATTTACAGGCTGCCTTTGCTTATTCTTCATAAGGACTGGATTCAATTTCATAGACAAAATGTTCAACATGGGGATCCTCTCTCCCCAACTTCATGAGACACTTGCTGTCTTAAAATTTAACTGCATCAGAACATTTTATTCTATTAAATTGGTATTCCATAATGCTCACCTTCCCGACATGATCACTGAAGACAAATGTGTGCATAAGCAAAAGTGGTGAAGAAAGCTGATGGTGCCTGGCTATCAAAGAATATAGCATCTAAGGTCTTAAAGGCTTGAAAGTAAACAAGCGGCCATCTATCTCAGAAGCAACAAAGTCCACGTGGAAGAAGCACACCAGCCTGTGTGTGAAAGGGATCAGTTTTCAGGCATCAAAGAACTAAAAATCATACCACTGCATGTCCACATTCCTGATATGATCTCTGAAGACAAATTTGTACATAAGTAAATGTGGTGAAGTAGGCTGATGGTGCCTGACTATCAAAAGATATAGTATCTGGGGTCTTAAAGACTTGAAGATAAACAAGTGGCCATCTAGCTCAAAAGTAACAAAGTCCACATGAAAAAACAATCCAGACCATGTGACCAGGAGGTATCAAAAGGGTCCAGTATCAGGCATCAAAGAACTAAAAACTGTATCATTATCAATGAGGGGAAGTACAGATTGGGGACCCAAAGCCCATCTGTAGTGAAGCGGCATCCTCTTACAGAAGGGTCACAGAGAGGAAACAAACCAGTTAGGGTACAGTATAGCTATGAGCAAAGGATGTGACAATTAAATACCTTAAAATTACTGGTGCTGTGGTTAGGTTCCAACCTTGTGCTGACTAATGACACTGAGCTTCTCCAAGGTCTCTTTCTCCAGTTTTAGTTAATTTGATTCTGTTTCTATCTGGGGAGGACTGTGTGGGTAGCTGCTCTTTATATTACTGGAAAGAAAATGTATTTTCAATGAGCCATTTGTTGGTGTTGAAAAATTATACACCAAAATTCTGCAATCTCTGAATGGCTGTTTCCTAACTATTTATCCTTCTTTGTTTCCATTCCAATCACCAGTAATTATCAATGCATCTTGGTTCATTGATGTTAGATCAATTTCAGACTGTAGAAATTGGTAAAAATCTTCAATGAGTTCAACTTTGACTTAGGTATTGGCGCATAAGTTGAAATAATAGTCAGACTAAATTGGCTTCCTTGTAGTAGTGGATATTATCCTATCACTGACAGTTTTTAGGATAGAAATTAAAATATTCTTCTTGACCATATTTGAACAGGAATACTGTTCCTCGTCAATTTGTCATTCTGGAGTTAAAAAATAAAAACCACCTCATTTCCACCAAGCCTAATCTGACTCAGAGCACCCCTATAAGATAGAGTAGAACTATCCTCTTAGGATTTCTGAGACTTTTATATCTTGATGAGGGCAAGCAGCCTCACCTTTCTTCCACAGAGCAGTTGGTAGGTTCAAACCACTGACCTTGCCATTATCAGAGTAATGTATAGCCAGGTTACTTTTCATCCTTGGCATACTAGACCATATAGATGTCCTATTCCAAATGGCCAATAGCAGTCTATTTCAGCTCATTAATGACTAGGATTTGGACTTTAAAGTGTTATATTTTAAAAAAATGTTTAAATTCTATTTCGTTTTGAAAACTCCCAATTTTCCTACACCCATATATCATATATCCCATCTTCTAAATTTTGGCTGTTTCTCCTCTTTTTGAGTCATATTCAATGACTAAATGTAGGTCCCTAAAGCTTTACTCCACCGATGTCATTAAGATTACTCTGCTTCGGGGAGGATATTCTTCACCTGTCACATTTTGAGTGCTTTCCAACCTGAGAACACAAGATCAGCTGATATTCATAAGATTTTCAATATTATTTTTGAAGCAGTATCATGCTAGGTCTGTATTAGTGTACACATCCCACTGAAACATCTAGCAGTGACACAATAGAAATTTGGAACATTGGTGGTGGCTTAGCTTCCAGAATCATAGCAATATGCCAGCCCACAGTAAGCCAAAGTAATAGAAGAGTTGTGGAACATAAACATTGCAGCCTTCAAAAACTTATGGGGCATTTCTACTCTGCCTTTAAGGTCTTCCTGAGTTGAAATTAGCTCACCAGCGCACAACAACATTGTTGCAATTACATGAGTTCATATCAATTTCTGAAATAGAGTGAAGGAATGTTTGGCCTGTCAATCATGTCATAGCTTGATGATGTCTCCTGGTAGGCATGACTTTCTCATGAGAATTCTGAGAACTTCCTTCTCGCCTTCTCCCTGCAGGAGGGGCACACTCTCTCTCTGCTTCACCTTTCTGTTGAGAAGACACACTCAGAGAGCTGGAGGAGCATTACACCAGCACTAAGATCCTTCTACCACCACTGGATCCATCAGACTTTTCACCCACTGGCCTGTGATCTTCCTGCATTCGACATCATTGCATGTGCTGCATGAGTCTGAAGAGTGATTTATGGACTAGGATCAGACTTATGGACTTGATCTGGACTAGGCTGGGATATTTTCTCAATATACAATTGCTCTTTGACATGAAACTTTCTCTCACACACACACACGAGTATCTCTGGATCTGTTTCTCTAGTCTACCTGGTCTAGCACAAGCATCCTCAATATAAAATGTAAGATGGCAAGTTAAAGATTGAGAGCATACTTTGCTTTTCACCTCCCTCCTCCTCTTGTCCATCCTTGCTTGCCTTCCTTGTGAAGGCAAGTATATGTGTATATGTGTTCATCTTTCACTAGATTCTAATCTCATGTAAAAACAAAACCATGGCCATCACCTTGAGGATAGTTTCACCTTTGTCTACCCCAATGCTTTGCAGACAATATATATTAGACAATAGGCAATAATGTATTTTAAATAAATTGACCAATACCTAAAACCTGTCTCAAAAATATACCGGTAAGTCCTAACAAGTTAGATATGATCAGCAAAACCAGGTAGAACCTTTCCCCTCCTTATCTGGGATTTAAAGGAATGTCATGTGTGAAATGGTCAACAGAGAAATGGACTTAACAAAAATCACTATTGCCAAGACTTAAAAAGTTCCTAATGCTTGTCCAATCTTTTGCAGAGGCATCCTGGGACCTGGGGATTTCAGACCATTAAGTATCACCTTGGTATCAGGACAGCAGATGGAGATTTTAAAGAAGGACAAAATAGTACAACACAGATAAGGTGGACTTGACTCCAGGTCTCAGCAAGGCTTTCCCTGGGGAGACTGCACTGCTGTAGCCAGGGTGAGTTCATTGATAAGGAGAATGAAGGAGCAGACTGTTCAACATCGTTGTACCAGGATCAGATCTTCTCGTGTTTCCAGCACTTTGGGTGGGAGGAGAATACAGGCACTACAGGAAGGCAGTGGCGTTTGCATGGCTTCTACCTGGAATCAAACTGTCCTGTTTTACTTTTCTAGCAACAAATAAATGCAAGCGTAAGTAGCAAAGCAACGGGACAGGGATTACTGAGCATCACTTAAGAGAAGAGATACAGTTCAGCTAGGTTTGATTTAGAGTTTTCATTCATGAACCTAGTATTTCCACCTATTTCACTTAAAAATATATCAGACATATTTTTCTGAAATAAGGACCGATAGTCTAATACAGCAGACAAAAATGTTGATCGTTTTTACCTTGATATTTCACCAGCACAAGAAACACCCGTATCCAACATTCAGCTGCAAAACCCACTTCCTTGGCTATGTTTCCTGATTCGGAAATAGACAGCAAGCACTAGTTTTGCAGTGACAAACATGCGCAACATGGAAGCTATCTTTAACGACACCTTTTAGCCAGTTGTGTCTCAAAATAGCCCACTCTGTGCCCCTTCTCTTTCATTCCCCTTGCCACTGCCCTAGATCAGACTTCCTCACTGAACTAAGCCAAGCAACCCCTACCTAAGCCTCCTCTGATATTTACCATCCAGTTCATTCCATGAAGTGCTTCACCTCGATCTTCAGAAAATACAGCTGGAGTTGGGTTATGCTCTTGCTCAAGAACATTCACAGGCTCCCCATTTCCTTGCCCACATCTAAATGTTGTGATGTAGAATTCAAGAACTGCATAGCTTGCCTGAGTCGATTTTTCCAACCTTTCCTTATCCTCTGAATTTGCACTTTTCCAAAATAGTTAAACTTTAATTAAAATATATACTGTCTATTTATCATAGAGTATGTTTTCCTCTTCTCTTTTGTCATCTCTCCTCTCCCCCCTTCAAGAATCCCTGGGATGCAGCCGTCAGGTACCTGGTAGCAAACTACATAGTTGGCCAATCAAACCCATCCACCACTCTAGGGAAGAAAAGACCTGGTGATCGGTTCTCATGAAAATTTCAACATAGCACACCTGGGGCACTGCTGTTCTGTCCAGGGGGAGGCTTTTATGACTTAGAATCTACTCAAGAGAATACAACAGTTCCTCTCTCCTGAACTCCCCTTCTCCCTCTCATTTCATCTCCTCTCTTCCTCTCTCTCTCTTTCTCTCTCTCTCTCTGTCTCTGAGATACACAACTCTAGAAGATAGGTCTTCTTCCTGTATAATATATTGAGGAAGCCAAGGCCCCAGAAAAATCTAGGAATGTGGAATGGGCATGCAGTCAGTAGGAGGGAGAGTTAGGCCTTTGCTTCCAAAGCCCACCATTTAGCCTCTTCTTCTGTTCCCCATGCCAGGCCCCCTGCTCTGGGAACATCTGCATTGCTCCCTGCCCTGTGGAAGGGAAATGCTTATAGGTCACTTGCCTGATGCTTTTTGATTCTTGAAGCTTTACATTGTACAACCTGGAAGTAGAAATTCTCTATTTCCAAATTCCAAGAAAGGTTACAGCCACCAGAGCAGATTAGTTCCCATAATAGATGGGTGACTTACTTCTAATTCCCAACTCTCTTCATGGGGAGCTGCCCTTGCAGAGTGGAACTGTTGTCACTCTCGTGGCAAGCCACACAAAGGACAGGATTAATGGCATATTCATTTAAGGTAAACCAGATTGGCTTGTGAAATCTCACCCGAATCTCCCCTTCCCCATGGCTAATTGTCGCATGGCATTGAGACGTGTCTGATAGGTTCCCCTTGGAAGAATTGGGCAGAGGCGACAGTCTGGCGGTAAACAACACTCACCACCATCAAGTCAGTTCTTATTCATACGACCCTATGGGACAAGCTAGAGCTGCCTCTGTGTTTCTGAGACTGGAAGTCTTTACAAGAGCAGAATGCCTCATCTCTCTGTGTGAGCAGGTGATAGTTTAGAACGGCTGACCTTGCAGTTAGCAGTCCAAAGCATAACCCCCTGTGTCACTAGGGCTATGGTGCCGTATATGCTTTCAGATAGACGTTCTGTTGGTTCTGAGGCTAAATAAGTGTTCCTGCCATGTCTTTTAAGTAACATTAAGTGATGGTTTTCACAAATCCGATACTACTAGGCCACTGAGTACATTGATGAGGTTTTCAAAATACTACAGCTTCAGACTACCACACTGATCTAAAATTGCTTAAGTAGGTTTTTGAATACATGTGAAGTCTTGTTAAAATAAGTACAAGATCCATAGTTTTTTTCTCTATTTCTGCATAATCTAGATAACAAAGCATTTTTATATTACTTGGTAGTTTACAGGGACTATTCATATCTCACCTCATTCAATCTTCAATTTTACCTCACAAGATAAATAGAATAATTACAGATCTTAGAATAATTATAAGTTGTAGAATAATCACAGAAGTGTAGATCTGACACATAAGGTGAGTAACCTATGTAACAGGACCAATGCATGGAAGAAAGATGATTTGAATCATAATCCCTTAATTCTGAATTTAAAACTTTGACCAATTTGCCTTCTAAGTGCATGGCTATAGGTTAGACAAGAAGGACAAAAGGCTGAAAGTAACTTAAATATCTGTCTGAAAACATAGTGAATCTTAAAATACAGTAGGGAACAGTCAGAAAAGACAGTAGAAGACAATTTCACAGAGATAGAATAGGATGCAGTGGAACATGTGAGGAGCGTTTCATATATCAGTCAAGGGGACACAGGGGGACTTGTGAATTGGTCTAAACTCTGGGCAGGATTTAGTCATGCAAAGGATAGGTAGAAAATTATGACCAGAAAATGTTAGACCAGAGAAGGGCAGGTACACAGGCACTAAGCTGTACACTCCTGGGGTGTTGGGAGATGTGAGCTCTGTGCAGTCTATTTTTTGCTGCATCAGGAAGGCCCACCAAGGAGAACTGATGAATGAGGTAGAGGACAGCTGCAGGTTCTGTATCAGGGAGACTCTTATGTGCCATGCAATGAGGTGGGACACGTTTCTATAGACGCCAGACACTTGTTTAAATGTTTTAGGTATGGACTTACCATGGAAGGATCCACATTTCATTAGATTGTGCTAGCTCTGGTATAGAGAATCAATGGGAAATGAATAGCAATTAGGCAGGAAGCCCTATCTGAAGACTGTTGCTGTGGTCCAGCATAAGGAAGGATATGAGGTCCAACATAATTTGGCAAGATGTGGCCCTCAATCGCATGTAGATAGCAAAGGATAAGCTTCTTTTTCAGAAGCTGAGGGTGACTTCAGATTTTAGCCTGATGTTCAGGCAACAATGAGGACATTGCAGATTTCAGAAGGAGGAATGGGTTTGAGATAAAGAAAGGCTTGTGTGGAGACCCCCTGAGTTTCGAGAATCAGTTGAAACTATCTAGAAGAAAATATAATACCCATGACTCTGAAGCTCTGGGGACGCTGGAGTTATTGGCTTGTGGGTAGTAAAGTCTAAGGTGAAAAAGATCACCATGGGAGAGTATGAAATAACATGAAATTCTGAAGACTACAGTGAACCAGACTTGAAATTGCTAAATAATATGTGAACCAGAAGAATGAATGGCCTAAATGCCAAAGAAACTCAGCATTTCAAGAAGGAAAAGAGTGATTAACAATGTCAAGTGCTGGAGATTCAGTAAAAGAACTGAATAGCATCTACTGGATTTTGCCAATATTATTGATTTTGGTGACAACCATCGTATCGATGCTATTGACATTGCATTTCAGTAGCCTGGTGGCTATTGGAAACAACACTGCAGTCGTTTGAATGGGAGACTGGAGGCAGTGAGTGCTACAGATGTAGAGGTGACCGTGGGGAAAGACAGCTATGTTCTCACTGTTTTGAAAATCTGTGAAATTTGTTGTTGTTGTTGTTGTTGTTGTTGTGCTTAAGTATTTTAGAGTAGGAAAAACATGACCATTTTGATGTGCTGAGAGAGATTTTGTAGATGATAAGGGAGGAGATAACTGGATAAAAGAGAACAGAAGGGCTGAAGCAGCATCCAGGATACATGAACATGCGTCTTATTACCCTGAGGAAAGAAGGCCACTGCACAGGGAGCAACTGAAGGTTGACAGGTGTCATTCTGGAAAGAAAGGGGAGGTAAGTATCAAGCACTTCTGTGAATGTGAGCAGTCACATATGAAATTCAAGGAGAAGGATAATGGTTCAGGGAGGTGTTGAAAAGGATGCATGGAATCAAAAGGGGGGAAAGAAGGAACAAAGGGAGGGGAAGAACCAGTTGATGGGGGGCGGGGAATGAGGGGACCTACAAGATAAACATGGAGGCACCACCGAGAAGATGAAAGGGACCTTAAGAAACTTAAGGGGGGTTCAAGATTTCAGACAGAGCGTATTTCTAGCAGATGGCCCTTGAGTATAAGGTGAAGTTAGGGGGGATGATAGTTCCCAGAGGAAAGGAGCCCCTTAATTATGAGATGAGAATGTTAGAGAGTTGGCATTGGACTGTGTTGAGATGATGGTGGGAGTTGAGATGGAGCGAAAGATACTGAGTCAGAGGTCAGAGCTTTCACAGATAGTGACAGGGAGGCCTGTGACAGATAGTGATACACACTAGGCAGCAGATTCTACAGCCAAATAGCAGTGAACCTCACAATAAGTTACCACTTTAACCAGGTTGAAAGAATGTACCGTGGTTGTAACAATGGGTTCAAACATAGGAGCAATTGTGAGGATGACTCAGGATTAGGCAGTGTTTTAACTCCAACTTCTTTTGTAGTAATGTCTCTGATTGTATCATTTATAGAAGACTAATTCTCTCCTTTATTATTAACATTACTTTTTCATTACATATATACTGGGAGTGGACTATTGCTATTTCGCCTCCCACATTTTTTTTAAATTTCAGAACTAAAGATAATACTAAAAGGAAAATAAAAAAGGAAAGTCTTAAGAATAGCATAAGGGAATATCCTACTCCTGGTCTCACGGCGCATGGAAAAGAGAAGAATGAGAAATCCTGTCTGGAAAGCCAGGTCTCAGAGGATGGGCAGCTGTTTACCATGAATCAGGGAAGCTGAGCACCCTTCCATCGTGAGAGCAAGTTTGGAGTAGCCAAAAAATGAAATTAGGAGATCCATAGGGAACGTGAGCGTGGTGTGATCTTTCATTCCATTGCACAAAGCTACAAAGATGGGAAGCCTGGTTAGAAAACAGTATTGAATATTCTAGGAGCCCTGGTGGCTGGTATACTGGTTACGGTCTCACCACTAATCACAAAGTCTGCAGTTGAAACCACCGGGCACTCTGTGTGAGAAGGATAGGACTTCCTATTCCTGTCAAGATTTACTGTCTGGGAAACTCACAGGTGCAATTATTCTGCTGTCCTATAGGGTAGTGAGATGGCAATGATTTGATGGCAGTGAGTTTGGTTTGAGGGTTTATCGGATATTCTAAATGTGGCCCAAGTGCCCATGATGCCAAGAGGTGGCAAGTGCCCAGCTGGTCTCACGAAGAGCCCTAGGGCTCCTGGGTATGTGTACGCAAGCAAATTCAGAGCCTCTCCCTATGCCCTGCTACTCAATAAAGCATGTATAGCTCATCCTACATTAATTGCTTATCCCAAATTAGAATCATGATTAAAAATGAATCCATTCTGAATCCTTTTAAATATGCTAAATTAAAATGTGCAAAACAACTATTATCCTCTTCCTTTAAAGAGAAACAGAGAAGCCTTTACATCTGCCTTTTCCTATTTCATATAAGGAAAAAAATGGAGTAAGTGATGTGGTTGATGCCAAGGTTGTCTATAAAGTGTGAACGCATTTTCTTCCCTTTCCCTGGAGCCAGGGCTAACTCTAGGAGGGAGAGGAAATTAGCATGAAAGCTTTACTTAAATTACAAGATGGGTGAAGACCTTGCCCAAAGATGCTATCTCCTGTCTCCTGTGACAATGAATGGCTTTCAAGACCAAGGTCATTCTCTTTGTTATTCAAATACTTTCCAAGAAGCCCAGAAACTGTTCCCATTGGAATGAGTGTAGTGGTTCTGAAAACAGGCTGACCCAGGAATACAGAGTCTATTAGATCTTGCCCTGTTTTCTGATAACTACTGACTGTGTGACTTTCAGTCTGATCCTCTAATTTCCTCATTTCCAGAACAGGATCAGAACGCTCCCATAGGGTTGCTATGAGGATCAGATGAAACAATGACGGGAAAGGATTGACAAAATGAAAAGCACTTGGTGTTTGCAATTCCAGGGTAGCAACTTCTGTCTCTAACTTTAACTCTACGCTTAAGGGGTACCAGAAGGATAGGATGGGGTCAAGGAAGCAAAATGCAGTGGGGCAGATTTTTGGGGTTTTTCTCAAATGGCACTAGAGGGGAGCCTTTCTTTGACTCAATAAAACTGTCTTTAATCCCTCATTTGAAAATGTGTTCCGTGTGAGAATGAGAAAAACACACTATTAGAATTTTCTCTATAATTCGATCAGAAAATATAAAAAGCATTTTTCTTCATTGTAGAAAAGGCTTCAGTATAAATATTTCCATCTTCTACTCAACTACTCCCTCAATGCAAGAATACTTTGTTCTACTAAACTGGCATTCCACGATGCTCACCCTCCGGGCATGATCATTGAAGACAAAGCAGGTGCATAAGCAAATGTGGTGAAGAAAGCTGATGGTGCCTGGCTACCAAAAGCTATAGCGTCTGGGGTTTTAAAAGCTTAAGGATAAACAAGCAGCCATCTAGCTGAGAAGTAACAAAGCCCACCTGGAAGAAGCACACCAGCCTATGTGATCATGTGGTGTCGATAAGATCAGGTATCAGGCATCAAAGAACACAAAATCAGGAGGAGTGTGGATTGGAGACTCAGACCCCATCTCTATGCAGCTGGATATCCCCTTACAGAAGGATCACAGGGAGGAGATGAGCCAGTCAAGGTATAGTATAGCACCAATGAAACGTACAACTTTCCTCTAGTTCTTTAATGCTTCCTTCCTCCCCACCCCACCCCCGCCATTATCATGATTCCAATTCTGCCTAACAAATTTGGCTAGACCAGAGGGTGTACACTGGTACAGGTAAGAGCTGGAAACACAGGGAATCCAGGACAGAAAAACCCCTCAGGACCAGGATAAGGGGAAGGTGGGGAGAAAGGGGGAACCAATCACAATGATCTACATGTATCCCCCTCCCTGGGGGACACACAATAGAAAATTAGCTAAAGGGGGACATCGGACAGTGTAAGAAATAGAAAAATAATAATAATTTATAAATTATCAAGGGTTTGTGAGGGAGGGGAAAAATGAGGAGTTGGAACCAAGGGCTCAAGTAGAAAGAAAATGTTTTGAGAATGATGATGGCAACAAATGTACAAATGTGCATGACACCATGGATGTTTGTATGGATTGTGATAAGAGTTGTATGAGTCCCCAATAAAATGATTTCTTAGTGATATGCCATCAAGCCCACTTGTACCAGAAATGTGTGTGTGTGTGTGTATGTATGTATACTCTCTACAATCTAGTCGGTGCTAATTCCTAGCAACCCTCCTAGACAGGGTAGAACTACCTCTGTGGGTTCTGAGACCGTAACTCTTTATGGGAGTAGAAAGTCCCATCTTTCTCCCATCAAGCAGCTGGTGGTTTTGAACTGCCAAGCTTTCAGGCTACCGCTCAACTTGTGATCATTACACCACCAGAGAGAGAGAGAGAGAGAGAGAGATGAAGGGGTCCCCCCCCCTCCCGCCACACACACACACAGAGAAGGGAAATAAGCTCCGCTAGGCAGAGCTTTTATATGCAGAACAAGCAAGCAGCCACTTGCTCTGAATTAGTGTATCCAGTGGTATCACTTGGGAAGGTTCTCTCTTGTGACAGGATAGGTTTTCACAAAAGCAGTTTCACTCGAACTTTGTTTTCTGTGATGGCTGATTTAAGAGAACAGCACGTGACTGTGAAAGTTTATTTCTTGCCCGGAAGCATACCACAGAAACTGTTGTGATGTGGAACACAGCTTCTAAGGACAGTTCTATGGGGAAATTTCAAATGTGCAAATGTTTTTCTCATTTCAAAAAAGGTGAAATGTCAAGTGATGACAAATCTCATCTAGACATCCACCAACTCCCTAAACAGACAAAAATGCTGACTCATAGTGCATTTGGAATTCATTCTACCAGGTCAGACTGTTAATGAAACTTTGTATTTAGAGGTTCTGAAAAGATTGCATCACAGTGTGCTACAAAAATGCCTGATTGTGGCAGACAGGGAACTGGTTTTTTCTTCATGACAATGCAACTGCTCCCACAGCCATCACAGTGCACCAGTTCTGGCAAAAAAAAAAAAAAAAAAAAAGCATGCCACTCTTGCACCACACACCTTACTCATCTGATCTCACTCCATGCACTTTGTTTCCGCAAATGACGAGGGACACGAAAGGAAAGTGATTTGATGATGTGGAAGAGGTGAAGAAACAAAATAGACAAAGGAGGTGCTGTCAGCCGTCCAAACCAATGAATCTGAAAACTGTTTCTAGGAATGGAATCACAGATTTGACAAATGTATTAAGTGTAATAGAGGGCACTTTGAAGGTGTTAGGCTATTTTGTAAAAGAAAGAAAGAAAGAAAGAAAGAAAGAAAGAAAGAAAGAAAGAAAGAAAGAAAGAAAGAAAGAAATCGCTTTGGGGGGATTCTTGATTTGGGGGTACCCCTCATGTGTATATAGTACAGTGGGTTAGCCATTGGACTATTTACCACAAGGTCTGTGATTTAGAACTACCCATGGCTCTGTGGGAGAAAAACGAGGCTTTCTATATCTGCAAAGATTTACAACATCACTAAACCACCAGAGGCAGTTCCACCTAATCCGATAGGATCGTTATGTGACAGAATCAATTTGCCAGCAGTGAAGGTTAGTGTAGAGTCTACATATAAATAACAGGATCTGGCTACTTATTGATTATAAAAAATAAAGGTGAAATAATAAGCTAATGGTGTTAGCTTGGGTGAAGGAGCCGACACTATCCTTAAAGAGGAAGATGGGGAAGGGGTCTAAGAATCGGGTACGCTTAGAAAGGGTTGATAGGATGTTTAAGTTTTGAACGCAAAAATGCTGGTCTGATATGGAGACTCCAACCTAACATAAATAAAATGTTTAGAAAACAGACAATCTCCACACACACACACACCCCCCCCCCCCGGAACTTTTTGAAGCACCTTCTACAAAAGTATTGCTAAGAGCTCCAGTTGGTACATGCAAGGGTTTATTCCAAGAAAACTTGGTTAAATCCTGCCTTTGTGAATGGTGAATGGCTGGTGATGGTTCTTTCAGTCATCTATTTGTCTTAGTCTCATGGGGCGACTTCTGAGAGAAAATCCAGTTCAAAACAGTGGCTTCCAAAGGGATCTGCTGGGTCAGTGAAATTCAAGGCAGAAAGGTTATCTCAGAAGTCACAGTGATTGTTTATTTTGGATGGGTGGATGATCCCCAAAGGGTCATCCTGGTAGGCTTTCTCAAAGGACACGAGATGTCTCCAGGGGCTTCTTCTGAAGATATTTTTTAAAAATAACTATACAGGCAAAGGCCCAGAGAGTTGTGCTGAGGAATGTTTCCTTCATGACAATGCACCTGTCCATCCTTCAGGTTGTCCAGTAGGAACCTTGTCCCTTTCACCCCTCAGGCCTGATCTACACCTTCAGGCTTTTCCCACCCCAACATGGAGTAGGAGTAGGATTTGTTTCTCTTAAATTTGCCCAACTGCCATTTTGAAGTGGTTTAAATTTTTCAGGGAGGGATCAAACAGATAGAAACGCGAGATTCAAAGGGTCTAGACCTAGATGAAGGCTATGTTGAGAAGATATAGCTTCACCTTTTGCTATTTTTGTTAAATAAAGGTTTCTATGATTTTGCGAAGACTCCCAGTGGGATAATGGGTTTCACACTGGGTTGGTAAACACAAGGCCATCAGTTCAAACCCACCAGTCACTTCAAGGGAGAAAGATGAGGTGTTCTGCTCCCATAAAGATGTATAGCCTTAGACACTCACAGGGGCAGGCCTACTCTGTCCTTTGTGGTTTCTCTGAGTCAGAATCAAGTAAATGATCTTTGTGGTTTTTGACAACTTTGTAGCCACCCCTTTTGACTTGCCCTCATATTCAGCTGATCCTTGTTATTGGCAAGTTCCAAATTTGGTAATTCTCTTATACTCACATGCATTTGTTAAAATTAATACTGACTGTGCTTTAATTGATCATTCTAAACATCCTTAAAAATGTGAAAAGCCTGAGTCATTCCATCCACATGTTCCTAGCTGAGGCCAGTCAATACAGGGTCTATTCCCTGCCATCGAGTCAAGGCCAACCCTTAGAGACCCTATACGACCGAGTAGAACTGAATGCCCCTTTAGGTTTCGGAGACTGACTCTTTGTGGAGTAGAAAACCCTCTCCTTTTCCTGCAGAGCAGCTGGTGGCTTCACACTTCCGACCTTTGGGATCTCAGCTCAACTCATAACCTCTATGCCACCACGGCTCTTAAGGTGGGGTCAGTAATTTACTAACTCAGTATTCTTGGGGACTTTATGAACATTACAACCACACACAGAAAGAACCCACCATATGTCTTCAAATTCAGTTTTTTACTGTATATTTCCTTCTGGAGCCTCATGCTGATTAACATCCAAGCCCAAAAATGAAGAAAGAAAAAGAAAGAGAAAGATGCTTCTCTTATCTGCTGTTAAATTATAAACCACTCCCCCTGAACTTCTTAATTTAAAACACCAGTTGATCATATCACACAATCCAGTTGATTTTCTGGACTCTTCTTGCATAGCAATTACAGCTCACATGGCTCCTTTCTGCTGTCAGATCTGCTGAGGCTGGGCTGTTGGCTGGAATGCTATTTCTCTCCCAGGTGGCCCCGGGGGTAACAAAGGCTTTCGCACAGGAAGATGGCCCCATGACATTGTTCCACTAAGAAGTAAGAGTGTGAAATAGGAGCCACTGGTCCTTAAAGTCTAGTCTTTGAAATCATACTTGGCCACTTCCATTCCATCCTACAGTTCAATGGAAGAGACAGAGTCCACCTGGTGAGGATCGCATCAAATTACATTGCTAATGGTAAGCAAGACAGAAAATGTCGTAGACATCTTTGGAAATAATTTACCGGACATGCTTCCAATCTTTCTCCTTCCTTCCAACTCACAGTCCAAGTTATAATCACTGAACAATTGCTATGGGCTCTGGGCCAAGTCCTATTCTGCGTATTAAGAACACAGCTATTAACAAGACAGAGGACACCCTGACCCACTTGGAGCAGATATTGTAGTGGATATCAGCAATGAGTCAGTGGTTCTCAACCTTCCTCATGCTGCTACCCTTTAAGACAGTTGCTCCTGTTGTGGTGAGCCCCCAACCATACAACTATTTTCATTTCTACTTCATAACTGGCCCCATTCACAGGTCGTGAACCGCTGAACTAGATGAATGAGTTGGTTTCAGCAGAGAGAAAGTCTGTGAAGAATGGCATGAGGTAGAAATTAAACAAGCAGAAAGACAGGGTCAATGGGGCCTGGTGGTCAATGGGGCCTTGTGAAAGAAGTGACCAAACCCAACTATATTAACACTGGATACAGAAATCTTCCAGGACAAAGGCCATTAGGCAGGGGAAGTCTGAAGATGGGCAAGCAGCTGCCACAGCTGGGGTAGGAGAGACTGTCGGGGCATGTGTTGTTGTTGTGTGCCAGTGAGTCCATTTTCAATTCATAGCAACCCCAACTGACAGAATAGAAGTGGCCCTTACGGGGGTCTAGGTTGTAATGCAGATCACTTGGTCTTCCACAGAGCCCTTGGATGGCTTTGAACCAACAGACTTGCAAATAGCAGCTAAGCACTTAACCATTGCACCATCAGCAGTGCCATTCTCCATTCCTCCCTCTCGTCACTGGGAGCCACAGCCAGTTGTTCTACAATCTCTCAGGCCACCATCTTCCCTCTCAACCTCACTGTCACTGTTCTTGGTCTCTCTCACCTAAATCTTGGGACTACTCTCCAGACAGCCTCTCCTCTCTCCCTACTTTTGTCCAGTTTTCAAAGAGCTGCCTGAATAACCTCTTGAGAATACAGCTCAGGGCACATCACCTCCTGCTCAAAAAACACTGGTAACTCCCTGATGCCCCTGAACAAAGGGCAAACTCCTTTCCCTCTCTCTGGGAGCCTTTGTAACCTGGCTGCCATCCTCTGGTTAAACCTCACTCTCTGCTCTGTGTCTAGACTCTTTTGTGGGAGAGCCATTCGTTTGAAGGATTACTCCTCAAATAAGACACAAGAGAGGTGAGAACCGAAGCCCCAGCTTCACCAGGCAGTATAGGACTATGTTTCTAGAGTCAGGACATCGGAGCAGGACATCCAAATGATGACAAGGGAAAGAAGTGCGAGCAGGTTCAGAGCTAGAGGTAAGGATCCCCTTTAAGTCTGATTCTTAAGCCAATGACTCTTGGGAACAAATAAACTGCATGGAGACTGGCTGGGGGTGCAGGGAAGGTGGAGTCCCAGAGAAGGAGTGGGATTTGAATTCAGAAGGGCTTTCTAATTCATGGAAGGTTCAGGGCAGACTGGATCTTGGAGGGCTTCAAGCTCCACCCCTGTCCCCAAGAGGAGGAGCAAGACTTCCCTAAGGACCTCATAACAGAACCACAAGGGGTGCCTTTAAAGAACAGAAACAAACTTTCTCATAGTTTCCAAAGCCAGAAGTATGACTGCAGAACATCCTCTGTAGGGGAAGGCTCTCTCTCTCTCTGCTGGCTCTGGGGGAAACCCTCGTCTCCATGGCTGCAGCCCCAGCATCCCTCAACACTCGGCATTCTTCACACGCATCAATCCTCCCCGGTTTGTGTTTCTTGTCTCTGTGTTTTGTCTGTGCTTTTTATAGCACAAACATGATTGGGGTTAGGACATGCCCCTCACTGGCAAGGTCTCATTCACATCACAAAGAATACATTGGGCAGGTAAAATAACACCCATGGGTACAAGGGTCAGGGCTCCAGCATGTATTTCGGAAGGGAACGACTCATTCATAATGGAGAGAACTCAGTCCCAGAGCCAGCGGGAGCATCCCTAGCTTGTAGGCACCCGCTAGTTTCTCTAACACTCTCAGACTGGCCCTCAGCCCCCAGCTTCTTCCCTGGCTAGAGGGCCTTTTGCTTAATCCCATTGATCCATTCTCCTGCCCTCTGATTGAGGCCCAGAAGCAGGATGCTAAACGTGCCCTCGGAATGCCCAGTGAGGCAGGGGGGAGGGGTCTTCCTCGGCTTAGGGAGCACAGTTTCCCTGACCTACCCTGGAGGCACCAGGTCCCAAGTGTCTGGGGCAGAGCCAGAGGCTCTTTATTGCAGGTGGGGCTGTGTGACCCACAGAGAAGCTGGCAGGAATGCTAACCAAGGCTGCTTAGTTGACTGCCCTGATACATCAAACCAGGGCAGCTGGGCAGCTGGGCCAAGCCATCACGTGGGCACGAGGAGAGACCCAGCTTCAGGAAGCCAAGTGAGTGACCTTTCAGAGCCAAAAACAGCTGCTGTCGCATCATCATCTTTCTGAAGAGGTTTCACATCCATTCTGTCAAATTCTCCATCCACTACGTCTGCGAGGTAGGTACTGTTTTGACTACTTCAGGATGAGGAAATGAGATGCCGAGAACCTGCCGGAGGTCACACACACTCAGAAGTAGAGGAGTTGGAGTTGGAGCGCAGGCCTTGTGATGTCACACCCACACATTGCAGTGTGATTGTCTTCTAAGAGCTTGATCCCAGTGAGATCTCAGCTGGGCGAGTACCAGAACGGAAAGCTCCCCTACGTTGACAGAAGAGGAAACTGAGGCCTAGTGAGGACCATGGATGAATGTAGGTCAATCAGAAACTGAGGAGCAGAGTGAGGCCCCGCCAGTGTCCTCAGAGACACTCTCGCCCGGCCTACTCCCTGAGTCCTCTCTGCATTCTCTTTGGACATGTTCTCTCTCTATACACAGTCCTGGAGATGGGGTGTGGGCATCCTGAGGGAGTCAGGATTAAGACAACCATAGCTCCTACTATCTGATGGATAACTAACTGAATAATTATCTAATTTCATTCCTTCAACCATCCTCAAAGTCAGCGCCATCATTCTCCCTCTTTCCAGCTGGGAAAATCAACCTGCAAGGGACAAGTCACTTGCCTAAGTTCAACAGACCAATAAAACCTGGAGCCCAATTAAAAGACAGGTTCCAGTTAGCCTCTGACTGCCTCCTGGTACTTGTTTCTTTGTCCTGGGACTGTCAGTCCATCACCTGGCTCTCCCATTCACCTGAGCACTCCCAGCGGACACCAACTGCAGCCTGGAACCCCTAAACCTAGCCCAGCATCAGGCCCAAAGCAACAATAGTAAGAAAATAGCAATAATGATAGTGAGGCTTTATTGAACACTCGCTATCTATACCAGTACTTTACCGGTAAGCATAAAATAGATAAAAGAGAAAATGCAGAATGAATACATGAGCTTTTTCAGTAAATCTCAGTAGCTAAGCTTTTAACCCTATTTAATATCCAAGCTCTTTCCTTAAAAGGCAAATTAAGACTTGTGAAATTGGAGTTGCTGTAAAATATCATCAAGAATAAGCCTTTTTTCATTTTTTAAAACAATTACTTTTAATTAGCAGTTTACTCATATCATATCACTCCATAGTTCAGCCACATCATGCAGTCTTGTACAATTGCTACCATAATCTGTTTCCAAGCATGCTTTTCTTTCCTGGACTCCTTGACATCATCTCCCTTTTAGCCTGCCCCCTTCCCATCACCACTATAACAGCCACTTCCCCAAACAACACCCTTATTCTATTTGTTGTCCCTGTAAATCCATCAACCCTGGGTTTCAAATACAGAAAGCATATAACACAACTTCATTGAGTGACCCTCAATGGCATACACCCTAATAGGAACAAGCAAACAAAAATATAGAAAATGTTGAAAACCTGATCAGGGCTAGCATACATCAAAGGCAGGGCATGATGGTGGTGATGGTGGTGGGATCATCTGACAAAGTTTTAACTGCTCAAGTCAGGTATTTCCCTTTGGTCTTCTATACTCCACTCCCCCATGCACTCTGTTTAGTTACCACTTTGATCCCATCCCTCAATCATGGACAGAGGGAGATCACCAGAGACTTATTTCCCATGTAGTTCTCACAAATATAATTGGGATTCCCACTGTGCTCCATAGCCTTCTGCAAATAAGGTTCTCTGAAAGCCAAATTATTCTGGTTTGAATCATGCCACCATTCATCAGTCTATCTAATGAATGAACATTCACTGTGAAAAGGCGCATCCATTTGAAATTAAGGCTTTGGTTTTATGAACTAGAAAACAATAGCTAACATACATAAAAGTGGTTACAGTTTTCAAAGCACCTTGGCATACATATTGCATTCTCAAAGCAGCATTGTAAATAGGATTCATTAATCCTGTTGCACACTTGCAGAGCGTAGGGGCAGGAAGTCTCCATCACTTGTCCAGGGTCATACAGTTCATGAGGGCTACAACCTCCATCACTTTGTGACTCCTGTGCTGCCAGGTAGAACAGGGCACTCCTTTAGGACAGGAACATCCATACACATGGGTGAGGCTCAGCTTCCTTGGGGAACTGGGGACAGTGCCAGCTCCTGCATTCTGGTTTGCCTCCTCTATCAGATCACCTAGTATTCCTGATTACGAGGGCTACAATTTCTCAGTCTGCATAATGAAAGGCCCTAAGTATCCAAATCGTTCCCTCCATCTGATTGCTACCATTCAGATTTGTTTTTATTTGTCCTGAAAGCAATATCTTTATTGAATATAAGTTACGGATCCCCCAGGGCTCAGGAGAAGCGTTTGCCAGGTATAGGAGAGTCTGTTCTCTGTTTTGTCCACTTTTGTAAGCATTCTCTGGCCACTGAGCTTTGAGGGGGGAAAAAAAGCTGAGAGGAGCTCAGGCTTTGGGACACATAGAGAAAGGAGAATCCTAGAGTTACTGAGCCTGGCCAAGGCCCTGTTTCGGTGACAGTCTGTGTGTCCTTTTGTGCAGTGATGAAGCAATGAGAAGAAAAGAAGTGTCCCAGCACTATCCACCATTTATCTGGCTAACAGGACCTGGGACTCAGGGCACAGGACACCCCAGCACTGCTCACTCCTCCCCTCCAGTCTGCATTTGAAGAGCAGCTCTCTGTCCCTGCAGCAATTATCTGTGATTTATGGGTCAGGCTCTGCCAAAAGAATCGTATCCAATTCCATTTTCACACACTTTTGGTGTCCTGAGTCCGCACACAGAAACTGACTTTGGCCACGTTTTGACTATTCAGTTTAAAGGCAGGCCCACCTGTTAGAATTCATGAAGGACTCTCCCAATCACTTCTAGGCTGTACTTACTCTAAATTCTGCTGCTCACCAAAATCATCCTCAAGGCTTGGTGCTCTAGGATTATAAGTGCAATCTACGCTGCACACACCATCCAGACAGACCCTTCTGAAACACAGATTTCTGACCTTCAGGTTTGTTTGTTTTTCAAATGATCACTACTGTGATTTTTTTTCCCCTGAAGCATACATCCATCCTGCAAAGATATAGTCAGTGACTGGTGCTAGACACTTTTATAGATTGGACAGTGCAGCAGTCATCAGAGCAAGCACGGACCCTTCTTTCATCTGGAGGAGATGACAGTAAATAAGAAACAGAGAAGACCATTTCAGATAAGTGACCTCAGAGGAAGAAATCAAAACAGGATAGTGGGATAGAAAGTAAAAGTGACTTGGGTAGGCATTAAGTTACATGAAAATCAAGGTCTTGGAGACAAGTAACTTTGCCATACCAAGATCTGAAAAAGCAAGCAAACATTCCAGACAGAGGAAAGAAATGTCCAGAAGGTGGAAATTAGCTTGACGATTTGAAGAAAACAAAGAAGGCCCAGGAGCTGGAAAGATTCATAGCAAGAGGAGATGGGAAGCAATTGAGGCTAATCCCTCAAAGACATTAGGGTTAGCACAGAGCTGGGCAGAAACTAGGAGAATAGTAGCCGAAAAGACAAGAATTCATCCATCTCAAATTATATTTTGGAGGTAGGGCTGACTACCTTTTAATACATCAAACATGAAGAATTAAGAACAGATTCATAAATGATTCTGGGTTTTTCTTTGGGCAACTGAGTGGATAAGCGGTGGTAGTGGTAATGAAAGACCAACAATTATTTTTTAATGTTGCACGTATGAAATTCATAGATAAACACTCTTGACACGTGGTATTTAGGACAGATAAACCCCTCAGGAACAATGAATGGGAATAGCAATGTCATGAGGAGAGGGGGGAGATGGGAAAAGAAAGTGATAACTGATCACAACGATCTACATAAAATCCCACCCCCAAGGATGACTAACAACAGAAAGTAAGTGAAGGGAGACAACACAGCAGATGCTATAAGATATGAAATAGTAATTTATTGATGGCTCATGAGAAGGAAGGGAGGGGGTGAAAGAGGACCTGATACCAACAACTCAAGAACAAAGAAAATGTTTTGAAAGTGATGGTGGAAACAATTGTACAAACGTCCTTAACTTAATTGATGTATGGATTGTTCTGAAAACTGTAAGAGTAATGATTTACCTATTAAAATATTCAAGTAGAAATATCAAATAAGTAGCCATAAACATAAATACATAGATAAACAGGCTTAGGCTAAAGTTCTGCAAATTCAAGGATCACTGGAGGTATAGTGGCTGGTGAAAAAGAGGGAGACCTAGACAAGACAGTGGCTTCAACAATGCACTCAAGAATGACAGCAATTGTGAGGATGGCGTAAGACTGGGTGGTGTTTGTGCTATAGACATAAGGTCAAAATGAGGCAGAAACAGCAGTGTCAATGGCACTTAACAACACTGGCACAGTGAGTTATACATTGACCGTAACTGAAAAGTCAGTGGTTTGAATGCCACAGCCATTGGGCAGAAGAAAGATAAAGTTGTTTCCCCGAAAGATGACAACATCTCTGAAGCCTCCTGGAATGGTCTATTTTGTCCGGGAGGTTGCTATGAGGCTGACTGGGCTCCCCGACAGTGGGCTGGTTTAGTTTTACTTGGTACACATACCTGGTGCCTGGAATCAAGGGTCTCCAAGGGAGATCGGATACGCAGAGAAAAGACTTGCCCTGGGGCACTCCACTACCCATAGATGTCTCAGAAAGGGAAGAAGAAATGGTTAGTAACAAAGAATAGCCAATGAGATGGGAGGAAAGCTAGGAGAGTATGATCTATTATTGATCAGAAGAAAGTAATTAGGAAAAGGAGAGCAGTAAATTGTGTTCATATGTTGCTGCCTGCTGGGGTGAAATGATGGAAGAGAAGCGACCAGTGGGTCTGGGAAAAAAGACAGTCACTATTGACTTCCAGTGACTATGTCTCATCTAATTATTACTATCTAGACATAAAAATGTCATCAATGGTTCCTCGTGTAAAAAGATAAAGGCTATGTATTCTTTATCATGAAAGTAGCTTTACACCACCCAGTGCTATGGAGAGCCTGAATGATTCATTGTCAACATTTCTTGCTACAAACAATGGAATACACTTGATATAAACAGTTGGAAGTTTATTAAACAGCACTAGGTGTCTCACAGATCTCCTTGAAGAGTTCTAGAAGCAGAATTGGGGCTTATTATAGCCAGAAACAACACAGAGCAGAGCAACACATCCTCCATGGGGCAATCTCACCAGAACTAGAACAAGAAACCCTACCTCAGCCACACTAGAAGAAGCAGATGCCTCCACCACCCAAGCTTGTAAGAGGTGACGAACACTTTCATTCACCCTCAATAGCTCTCACAGCTACCTTAGATCTCTTCCTGGCATAGTCTTCACCACAAGCAGAACCTTGGCTTCACATTAGGACTATTCTGAGAAGGAAGAATATATTCCATATAACCCATGGAATCTATAGTACAGATTAGATCTTCCAACTTCTGTTTCTCCTTCTCTTGGTAACTACTTTGATATTTATAATGAAAAAAAAAAGTCCTGCTTTGGAAGAAGCTGACACTAGCTTCAAATTCATGGGTGACGCTTATGTCTTGACCTAAACTGATGAGCATAGGTTCTGCATCTGGCCACAGTTACAGGCCCACACTGTCCTATCACCCACCCATCATCATCAAAGTGATCACTTCTCATATTAACCCTAATTACTTGTCCAGAGGTAAGCCTATGACCCAATTCTGCTCAATGAAATGTCAGAACACCTTTGCTTGAGGCACCTGTGAAAGATATTGTTTTACTCTTTGGATAGAATCCAGAGCAATTGTCCGTCTTTATTCCTGGGCTGTAGACTATCCCCAGGAAATAAGATTGTTCTGAGAGGAAGTAGGTGACAACTATCTTTTGGCTGCAGGGACATCAGATGAGGAGGAAGATGATCCTGTAGAAGATAGAGGAGGAAAAAGCTATAGGTCATGAAATCAACTACTTCTGAATGTCCTGCCTCTAGGCTTGCCAGGTCCTTAAATTAGTAAATCTCTTTTAATGTCTAAACTAGTTGAACTGATGTTGCTTCATAGCAATACAAATTCATTTTAACTGATCCAGGATCCAACCTATATGTTGGAACTCATTTCTTAGCACCATTCATATCCACACACACCAGGGCGTTCTTAGCACACTTTAGTCTCCAAGTATTCTGTAAAACCTGGTCCCTTTGCCTGAAATTCCCTTCCCTCACTTGTTCTTTTGCTTCCTGCATACCCTGTTGTTGTCGGATGTTACTAAATAGGTTCTTCCTCTTAATGACTTGACCATGATAGAACAAAATCACGGTACCCAGGTCTGCACCATCCATGCAGTCATTGCTATGTTTGAATCCATTGTTGCAGCCACTGTGTCATTTCATTTTCCTGGCTCAACTTTATCACACATATTATCCTTTCTAGTGAGATTATTCCCTTCTGATAACATGTCCAAAAATAAGTAAGACAAAATGTTGCCATATTCACTTCTAAGAAGCATTCTGGTTTTACTTCTTCTAGGACAGATCTGTCCATTCTGCTGGCAGTAGATTGTATATTCCATATTCTTCACCATGCCATAATTCGCATGAGTCAGCAGTTACCTATATCGTACTTATCTTTAACATCAGCTATGTCATCCCTCTTGATGTCTCTGATGCTCTTAAACTTGGTTTCTAGCAGCATGTATCAGACAGCTCATGAAGGTACGTATGGGAGGGGGAAGACAAGGTTGGAACTGGCCGTTCATCTCTGGATCTGAAATCAAACTCATTCGCTGCCACGGCATTCCTGTGGCAGAGAAGTTGCCATGGGAAGTGACAGCAGCAAAGGCATCCATCCACACCCAAGCAGAGAAACCAAGTTGAAAAACCAAACTGGAGAAATTCTAAGGCACCAAGGCTTTCAGTCAAGGAGGGTAGGGTTTGCTTTGCTTTTTTAAAGCCACCACTTTAACAGCAGTGCGGGAAAGGGAATGGATAGAGAACTGGGCAACAGAAGACTCATTTTAGAGAAGATTTACATTACGGTTTCAGAGAAGGATGAAGAAGTCCAGAAGGTAGACAGAGGCAGCACCATGACATCTAGTGGAGATGGGTTTCTAACCTGAGAGGTTGAAATAGCTAAGTTCTGATCGCCACGTTGTGAGTAGAAGAAAAATAGAATCATCTCTAAATTCTTGTTCCCAGAAAACAGGCATTGGAGCACCGGGTCATCTCAAGGATCAAGAGAAATCCTGGGCATTTCAAAGGGTTTGGTACTTCAAATAAAATGGGAGAGATGCAAAAATGGGACCAAATTCACTGTGGAATCTTCTAAAAAATGTTGTGGTAAAATTTTGAGCTCTGAAACCCCATCCACAACCTACGATAGATCTGTTTACTCTTCAAAGGCAATCAGAGAAAACGGCACCATTTAAATGATCGATTTGTTAATGCTACCACCGTGGCTCTAGACCCGGGACTTGGTTTCGTGTTGTGTGTCTTCCCTCAGGCTTAGCATTAGACCACCGGCTGACACTTGAGGCCAGCCATGAATGTGAGGCTTGAGTGAGCGGTCCTCTTGTGCCACCCCCTGTGCTAGACAGTGAGGCCTCGTGGCAGATGCTCTGCGAGAGAAAGACCCTGAGAAACTGCCCAAAGAAAGAGCTAATCCAAAGGTGCTAGCTAAAAAGAATTGGCAGCCAGAAAGAAACAGCTAAGGGTGAAAGCTAGAAGTGAGCAAAAAGGAGAGAACCCAGAAACTTCCCAACAGCACTAGCCGGCAGCCCTGTGGGCGGGGATCTGCCCAGAGTTTAGGGATGTAACCTGGAGCTGACTCACTCCTAGTCCCCAAGCCAGCTGTCTCGGCAAGAGAAAAAGCACATTTCACAGGAACCTAGGGCTTCCTATAGAGTGGAAATTTGTCTCCTTTCCACAGAACTCCTTTTAGGTTATGTCCACTATAGTGACTTTTCCCAATTTGTATTCTGACAAACATATTTCCATGCTCTTAGCCATCTACTTCTAGTGCCTGGTACCTATACTATGAGGCAGCATTGAGTGGTGGGGAAAGCATTAATTTTGAGGTCACACAGATATGACTTCGAACTTTGGCGGTTGACAGCATATTATTCTGAGCACTTGGATAAATGGAAGGGATAGTACTAACCTCAGAGGATGGGGTGAAGGGATAGCTAATGATTGTAAATGTGCCTCCTTGATGAGGGGAAGCCCCTCTGGCCCAAGACCCAGGGCCTAGGGGTTATACCACACTATTGTGCCTGGCAACCATCTGTTCTATGATCCCATATCCCTGACTCCTCCTTGTGACTCATTGCTACGGAAGGGTTTCACACCAACTTCTCTATTTCTAAAATTCATAACCACCAATCTCACTTCAGCTGGCTCTTATTTGGCCTAATTTGGATCTATCTTTTCCATAGGCCTTGAGCACAGTTCTGGCTCCAGGCTCTTAATGTTTTTTCAACATCTGTCCCACAAAAGCTCTAGCTGAAACTGGACAAGGAGGTGAAACATGATGCTACCCATCAATCTTTGGAAAAGGATGCCTGTTTCATCTTATGCACAAAGCTTCACATTCCATCCTAGCTATTCAGTAGAGCTGGGAAGGCTCCCTGATGCTCTCAATTCTAAGTCCCAGCTACCTCTTGTGATAGCCTTGAGCCTTTGCAGCCTTGGATGGAGATCCGTGAAAACCAAACAGAGCAGTTCTCTGCAGTGAGTGGAAATAAACTTTCTGATATCAAAAAATAATCACGTTTTTCTCTGTGTCTATGTATGTAGTGAAGGTATTTGAAGAACAGCAAAGTGAAGTGGCAGAGAGCCTCAGAGAGCTGATCAACTCTATCTTTACCACTGACTCGCCTATCCCTGCACACTACAAAGAACATGGGTTCTTTGAGTTATGTCAGATCCATCTAGGTGTCTCTCACAGTGCTAGACTCAGAGTTGTTATCAGCTACTATTAAGTAGACCTTGTGTCCTGGCAATCTCATGGACAATAGAACAAAACACTGCTCAGTTTCATATCATCTTCATAGTCACTAGCACATTTGAAGCCATCATTTTGGCTATTATGCCAATAGATCTTTAATCAATATGTCTTCCTAGTCATCTATGATTCTTCCTAACAATCTTTCCCAAACA
Organism: Nesogale talazaci; assembly: GCA_004026705.1. Lineage (NCBI taxonomy): Eukaryota > Metazoa > Chordata > Mammalia > Afrosoricida > Tenrecidae > Nesogale > Nesogale talazaci. The sequence goes on along the minus strand of PVJH01002531.1, from coordinate 50,012 downwards.
AGTAAGTTGGATGGTGTTTTGCTGTGATCCATGAGATTTCACTGGTGAGCTTCAGAGGTAGGTTTACAGACTTTCTCCCTAGTCTGTCTTAGCCTAGAAGCTCCAATCAAACTGGTCCACTGTGGAAAGCCCTACTGGTATTTGAATACCAAAGGCATTGCTCCCCAAATCATAGCAACACACAAGCCACCACGATGCTGCAAGTTGGCAGATGGCTGGTGGGACACACAGTATTGGATTACTAATAAATCCCCTTTGAAAGGTTTGCTGTTTACCAAAGGTACCTTTTCTGCCAAAAGAAGCTTTGGGTGTTGTAGCGGGAGTTTGAAGATAAGACCCACCTACTACTTGAATAGTTTTATTGGAAAACAACTGTACCGTTCATATGTAGTGTATATTTCTGGTTTCACCTTACAGTGGTGGAGTTGCACTGTTGTGATGGAAACCTAAAACTTATAACAAGAATGGCTGCATCTTCATTTACAACAGAGGAACAACAGCCAACATCACTGAGCTGTGGTAAGTATCAAGAGGCCTAAAGACAACATCTGCTCTGCCCATCACCAAGGACCAAGATGAGATTTGGAACCTTATGTGATGATAAGAGAAGTATGAAGCTTCATCCATACCCACAGGACTACTTCTCTCATCCAAGCTGATACCCTATAAATACATAGCAGCAGACAAATATGGGACCAAGTGTCTCCCCACAGTGAACCAAATTCTCCCTGCCCTCCAGGTTAGACTATTCCTTTCCAGCACTCATTCAGATGGGGCCATGGCCACTGAATACTTTTAAGTAGGTTTCTTTTATTTCTTGCCCCAAATGTGCCTCTTCTCCATTTGTAATAAATACTCTGTGCAGTAAGGAAGTGCTACTGGCCGATTTCCATAGCTGCAGGCTATGGTAAATGAGAACACCCAGTTTGTGGAGGGCTATGAAGGATGGTGGGAGCCCACAACTGATCTGCAGAGTATCTGGTCAGACTGAGATACTGGCAGATCCGCTCTAGCCACAGGCAAGAGTCTCCATCAGCCTTACTGTCATGTTGCAGAGACTATTGTAATCTTGATTATGTTGGGTTGAATGGGACACTTGGCCAGTTAAGCACCGTAGAGAAGTGATCTGAATTTGTTTTAGGTGCGAGCATCTTTAATTGATTCCACGATCGAAATTTCTTCCCTGGCTTTTTTTTTTATTATTATTATTGTCAGGGATCTTTTCCTTCTTATGTGTTATTGGTCATTTTGTCTGTAAGCTCTTATGTTTTTACCCTTAGCACAATTTTGTTTTCTATTGATTTCTGTTGGGTCTCCCAGCTATGAAGCACAGGAGCAGTGGCTGCATAATGATAATAATGGGTACAAGGGGAAAGAGGGAGTACCAGGCGTTTGGGAGGATAGAGAAGGAAAAGGGATTGTGGGAATTTCTAATGAACACAGAGGGAGGAGGAAGAACTAGAATGGATTGTGATTGCATAAATCATCTTAAAAGTGATTTAACAATGGAGGAGGGGAAATTCTCTAGAATTGATGTGGAGATGATTTTACAATTCCCTGGATATGATTACATGATTGTACTTTTAAATTATGTGATATGTAAATTAGTTGTCAATCATACAGTTGAAAACAATTTAAACTAAATAAAAACAACTTAACTATGGAAGAGTATGATAAGTGAGTACTCTACCAAGAAAACTACTAAAAAGAAAAGGAACCAACATTGATGGTTACCAATGTTACCATGGGTGAAGAAGGAAGAGTATTTTCTTGGGGGGCATTGAATTTATGTTAATGGTGGTGGAACAATTTAGGAAGAGGTGTCAATAATGGCTCACAACATGAAAAGTATAATCAGTGGGGTTGAATTATACATGCTGAAGTGGTCAAATTAGAGAATGTTTTGTGTGTATTTCTATAGCTGCAATTTTTTAAATCACACTAATAACAATGAGTAAAAGAAGAAAATGTTTTAAAATTAATTGTGGCAATGATTGTACAACTCTTCTTCATATGATTGAAATATTGGGTTATATGCTATGTGGGTGAAGTGCCAATAAAGCTTTTATTGAAATATATATTAACCATTAAAAAAGAATAATGTCATACCTGATTCGACAGAATAAATATACAAACCTCAATCACTTCAGTTGGCCTCCTATCTAGTTTGCACCTTGGATCTTCTCCTTCTTACAACGGAAGGGCAGGTTAGCACGTTTCAAGACTCAGGTGGCATGCGGACAGGCAGACTTGGGCACAGTTTTAGGTTTATGTTTGGAAGAAACCAGTTCGTTGAGTCTGAGATGAAGGAGTTGTTCAAGAGAAGAGAGCTTGGGCTCAAATTCTACGGCTATATTGCTTCTGACTGGGGACCACACACAGGCTAGGATGATAGGCTAGGAAATACCTGGAGCCATCTCATACCAATGGTTTTCACTGTTTTTCTTTCTTTATTGGGAGTGTTTCCAGACATAACAATCCACAATCCAATTAGATCAAGCATAATTGGACAGTTGCTGCTACCATCATTTTCAAAACATTTTCTTTCTTCTGGAACTCTTGGATGTCAGCTCCTCTTTATCTCTTCCCTCCCCCGCCTCACCCCCCAGGACCCCAGTGTGAGATGGCTCCATTTGCCATATCTTACACTATCCAATATATCCGTTCACCTACAATTCTGTTACTCGTTCCCCTCAAGTAGAGTTATATTGCTATTAGTTGTTCCCCCCCCCCATCCACATCCCATACCTTCAGGAAATCATTACTCCCATTACTATTTCTGAAGGGTTTATCTATCTTGGATTTCATGCATAGAAAGATCTTAATTATACAAATGAACATGTGCAGATCTCATATGATGAATGAGGAGAAACTAAGACCATGATAATCAGGGGAGGAAACATTAAAGAACTGTGGGGTATTTATGTGTTTCATCAGTGCCACACCGCACCCCAGATATATCATCCCTTCCTAGGACCTTTCTGTACGGGATGGTTTTCATAATTGTGGACACAAATTCGGCTGCCTTTGCCAAGCTGAGTTGTCTCATCCATAGCAATGAGAAATGTGTATGATGTCTTCCCTGAAAGATGAAACACACCGCATATGACCCCTTCTCTAGTGACTTAACACCCAGGACTGCAGATCGCAGTCCAAAATTCTTTTCTCTCCACCAGTCTGCTCATCACGATAATGACCCCTGGCTCCCTGGGCTCTGACTGCCAAACTGAACTGGTCCTTTTGGTGTGTCAGTCCTGTGGCTAGACTTGTGCTTGGCTGTCTTCTTTGAGATGCCCTCCTCAGGAGGCCCTGGATATACTCTGTAAGCCATGACACTTGCTAATGGAGCTCTTCTTCTAGTTGGTACTGAGAGCAGGATGAGCAAATGAGACTCCAGGACACAGCATTCAAGGAGCCCTTGTCTTATTGTGAGGATGTAATGAAGTTAATACACATAGAATGCCTGCAAATAGAGCGTGGCACACAGGAAGTGCTACAAACATATTTTATATTGGTAGCACTGATAGTAATATTTGTTGTTAGTTGCTGTTGAGCTGGCTTTGATGCACAGCAACATTATATATTACAGAGCAAAACCATGCCTGGTCCTGTGTCATTGCCATAATCTCTGAGCCCATCATCAAGGAGACTGTGTCATACACCTCACTGAAGCTTTCCTTCATAAGATGAATGACCATAAGAGGAGGAGGAGTATGAAGAGGAGCACATCATAATACCATGACTGGTGCTCGTATAGAGAGAATCTCTGTCTCTTTCTCTGTTAACCCCAAACCAGATTTGCTATCATTGAGTCCATTCCAACTCAGAGGCCCTGTAAGACAGAGGACAACCCTTCCATAGCTTTCAGGGACTGGGAAGCTTTACAGAAGCAGTCTCACCTTCCTCTTACAGAGTGGTTGGTAAGTTTGAGCCACTGGCCATGTGGTTAGCAGCCCAGCACTTCACCCACTTAAGTTTTGTCCGTGAAAAGTGTAAGTTATACAAAGGTGAGTTATTTTTCCATAGATCTTACAGACTGTCAGGAGCTCAGCCTGAGTGAGGGACACTTAGCTTTGCCCAGATCCATGACCATAGGTGACCCTTTTAATCCTGTCCTGTCCATCTAATGTACTAAAAAGTTCATATTCTACAAAGAATGGAAGGTACCCTACAAGTAATATGGCAAATTGGTGCCTTGGGAAATCCTTCTAGCTGTGGGATCTTGGACCAGAGAAGGCAAAAAACCAGAGGCAAGAAGGCAAGTTAAGAGGCCAGTGAGCAAACAGTCCTGCCAAGAGACAATGAGGGTCGGAAGTGGGGCAGTAAGAGTGGGACAGAAAAGGACCATGCAAGAGAGTGGATGAGGAAGTGAAATCTGTTCATCACTCCTGGAAAAACAACTGTGAATCAGTGATACCATCTTTATCCCCAAAGGCAAACAGATCCTTCATTAGTGCTAGCAATTGAGAGCTGTGTGAGGTTTGGTACCCACTAGCTGCTAAACATGCATATAAAAGGAAGCATACCATATGTTGTGATGAGTTAATGCCAATTGGCCCCACTCAAATATATGCCGTTTTAATTTTAACGCTTCGTTTGAACAAAAGTCTACTTCTAATAAGGCTCAGGATTCCCAAAGAGTTTCTTCCTGCTGACCAATTTGATTTAGTTTCTGGAGTTCCACTTGGGGACCTGGGTGGGACAAGCAGAGGTAAGGAAATCTTCGAAGTCAAAGTCCAATCACTATGCCAGGTCTACCCTTTCATTTTACAGAAGAGGAAATCAAGTCCAAGAAGGGAATGTCTCACTCAAGCTTCTACTGGATCAGAAGAATGATAAAATTTCTTTTTCAATCATTATGTCCAGGATTCAGATGTCAACTCATTTATAGAATAAGAAACTTTATGAATTACAGATGAAATTAGATGCCTTGGTAGTAATGAGTTCCCTGTTCCTGAAAGCACGAGAGCAGAAGCGGGGCGGCCACTTGATGGAGTTGTTGCAGTAATGGTTCAAATGGCAGAAAGTAAATGTGGCAGAGATTTTGACCTTGACCTTTGAGATCTTTCAAAACAATGAAATTCTAGGAGATTGAATCAAAAATACATTTCCTGACTGATCAGGGGAAACCCATTATCACAGCAGAGTCAGAATAAGGATCTAAGAATTTTCCAGAAACCACGACCCCTTCATTTGAACAAAAGTCTACTTCTAATAAAACTCAGGACTTTCAAACAGCCAGGATGGCCCCAGAGCACAAGAATGAAAGTTATCAGAACAGAGTCTACTTTCCACTTCATCTTAAGGCGGCTGACACCAAGGAGAAACTCCTGTGAGAACAAAAAGTTAGGGGAAAGGTCTGATTTTTTCATCTCTTTAACTGACCAGGTGTCTCTTTTCACTTTGGGCATTTGAAACCTCAGAACTTAATTTATAGAGGAAACTAGCAACTGGGCCAGGCCTTCCTATCTTCTGCTAGTCCTGTCTCCTATCTTATCTCATCACAATTCTGATCTCTTATTTTAATTTATACCTTCACCAAGCCTAATTTTGTTTTTAATCCCTAGTATACCTTTCCATTATCTATGCTTCTAGTATACCTTTCCATTATCTATGCTTGTTGGAAGCCACCTTCATTTTTCTGTGGAACAAGGAGAGAAATAACTTAGAACACAGATATTAAGCCACCATTCTGGGAATCAACTCATTGGACCCCACAAAAAAGTTGTGCGTGGTTGTCAGTGGGAGCATTGGACTGAAGATCTTGAGTTCCCCTCATTCCATTGGCAGGGTAGAAGCTTGGGTAAAACATGCCTCCTCTTGGATGCAGTGTCCTCTTCTGTGAAATGAAAGAAAACCTGGACCATGGATTGTGATTGGACTTTAGCTTCCAAGAGTTCTTTGCCTCTGGTTTTCCCACCAAGGTCTCCAAGGGCCAGATACTTTACTTGTACCAAGCTTGGGCCTCTCCTTGTCTTTAAGATCACCTACTTATAGATGAAATTCTTGACTTTTTCATCAATTTCTTAAAATAGTGCATACATATTTTATTTACTATACTCCATGCACTATACTGCATACTGTCAAATAGGAATTTATGTAGATTTCACAAGATCTTTTGAGAGGTTATTATTACCCCTACTTTACGAAGCTGAGGCCTTTGCAGGTTAAGTTAATCACTGGTAATAGTCAATCACACTAAGGCAGAATTGATTCAGACTCATAGCAACCACATGTAGGGTTTCATAGACGACAAACCTTTACATGAGCAGTCTCATCAATCTCCCGTGGGATGGCTTGTGGGCTAGAACCGCCAACCTTATGGTAGCAACCGCATGCCTAATCCATTAATACCACTTAAAAAAAAAAAACCTTAAGGCCCTTAATTCAATAGCTAACTCACAGCAACTCTCTGTGGGTCTCTGAGACTGGAACTGTTTACAGAGTCAAAAGCCTTGTTATTCTCCCACCAGCAACCCTGGGGGAGAAAGATTGGATTTCTTAACAAGTTATAGAGCTGTACTCAAAATCCAGAAAGTCAAGCCCTGAGTTTATGTTCTTTAGTCTATGTTCCTTCGAATCCATTGTTGTCTTTGATTCTGTTCCTAGACCACTTTCATTAGCTCTCCTGGATTACTACCTCCTACCAGTCAAGTAAATAGACTTCCCTAAGTTTATGGGTCAAGATATGGATCCAATGTCTTCACCCAATAGAAACTGGTATTTAGGAAAAGGAGTCAGACATACACCCCACTCAATCACCTCTAGAGAACTGTAATAAATGTGATGTAAAAGTTCAAGCAATAAACTATGCCCCTTCTAGGGATAAAGATGGTGAGAGGAGGAACTTAGAAGAGCTTCAGAAGTAGAAGGAATAACATAAGCAAAATCAAGAGGCATGAAGATGCATGGTGTGTTCAGGAAGAACATGGGATTTATTGAATAGTGATGTGGTTACATACATTTAAAAGATCAGGCACTTGACTTCTCCCTTCTGATCTTGTCTCCCTCTTCCTATTCAACTATGATTTAATATAGATCCAGTAAGTGCCTATGATGAGCTACTGTTCTATGTGTTGGGAATTCAACAGTCAGCAAGATATCTTCACCCAGGACCCAAAAGTCCTTATAGTACATCAATATATCAAAATGAACCAGGTGCTAGGAAGAACAATGTGAAGAAGTGCCATGAAGAACAATGCTTGTAAAGTGGATTTTAGCCACTATAGGTAGGTGGAAATGTAACACCTTCTCATTTGATCTCCCCCTTGACCCATTTTGAACCTATTCCCACTTTTTAAATCTTGTCTGTTTTCTTTTTGATTGAGACTATTCTGTTTTATTTGGTCATTGTCAACTGGGTCTTCTTTTGTTCTTTGTTTTGTATGATTGTCTGTATAGGAACTTCAAGATGGGTGGTGTGGCAGTCACTGATCTGTGTCAGTTTCAGCATTGGGAGTGGAGGGGTGGAGTCTAGTCTGTCAACTGGAGATAGCCAATGAGGCCTCTTATTCCTGAGAATTCTGGGAAGTCTCGCGGTATGTCCCAATTGTAGGTGAGAGACTTCACTCAGTCTCTGGGAGATGCTCAACTGACAAGACAAGATGGTAGCATAGACCCCGAGTCCTAGGATCTGGAGGAGAAGTCACAGGGCTTACCCTGATGGAATCAGACCTCTGAAGCTGGAAAAGTCTGAGAGACCCCTGCTGGCGCTGAGATGCTTCTACCACTGATGGGTACTGCTGATGGACCCTGAGCTCTGGCAACGAGGAGCCATGGGGATACTCCTGCCAGCATCAGGATACTTCTACTGCCGCTGGATACACAAGACTCTGCACCCACTGGCCTGTGATTGTCCTGATGCCATTGCATGGGCTTCATGACTCAGAAGAAGACTTTATAGATTGTTATTATGACTTTGGACTGGACTGGGTTGGGATGCTTTCTCAATGTTCCATTCCTCTTGTGTATAAACCTTTCCCTTATATCCATATGCAAGTTTATGAATTTGTTTCTTTAGTCTACCCGGACTCACACAGGTGGGATCTATGGAGACAGTATCTGGGAGGATGGAAAGGGAGGTAGGGGGGAGGGAATGAAGGATCAAGAGCAGTGGGCACAAGAAGGACAAAATGTCCTAACATCGATTGTGGTGATGATTGCACAACTCTTCTTACTTTGATTCAAATACAAAATTATATTATAGGTTTATTATATCTCAGTAGAGCTAATAATAATGTTAGAAAGAATGATGCTGGTGAAGAACAAGTGCCATGAAGAATATTGAAGCAGAGCAATGGGGCAGAGAGAAGAAGGAGGCAGTAAAGATATCTATAATAAGGTAACATTTTAGCACAAATTTTACTGACATGGTGTATTGGGCCATGAAGGTCAGTGCTATGGGGGCTGGGAGAAAGGGTGGAGGAAGAATGTTAGTGCCCAGAGGAGACAATGTGAGGGGAAATACAGATTGGAGACCCAAAACCCATCTGTGGATGAAGTGACATACCCTTACAGAAGAGTCTCAGGAAGGAGATGAGCCAGTGAGGGTGCAGTGCAGTAACGATGAAATATGCAACTTTCCTCTAGTTCTTAAATGCTTTCTTCCTGGCCCCCCACTCTCATGATCTCAATTCTACCTTATAAATCTGCTAGACCAGAGGATGTCCCCTGGTACAGATAGGAACTGGAAGCATGGGGAATCTGGGACAGATGATCCCTTCAGGACTAGTGGTGAGAGTGCCAAGTACTGGGAGGGTGGAGAGAAGGTGGAGTAGAAAGGGGAAGCCAATTATAAAGCTCTACATATAACCTACTTCCTGGGGTAGGGACAACAGGGAAATGGGTGAAGGGAGACATCAGACAGTGTACAATATGACAAAATAATAATAATAACTGATAAATTATCAAGGGTTCATAAGAGAGGGGGGATCAAGGCGGGAGGGGAAAATGAGGAACTAATACCAAGGGCTTAAGTAGAAAGAAAATGTTTTGAGAATGATGGTGTACTTTGCATATGACGGATGGATGGATGGATGGATGGATGGATGGATTGTGATAAGTTGTATGGGCCCCCAATAAAATGATTTTAAAAAGAAAAGAAAATAGAATGCTTTGTTTGTTTGTTTAAGAATAGCAAAATATGACTCCTCAGAAATGAGGAAATGCTCATAGAGCTGTAGTCAGACCCTAGATGCCTGGTGGCATAGTGGCCGTGCGTTGCGTAAAAGATGAGACTTTTTAAGAGATGCCATCTTGGACCCCCACAGGACAGTTCTCCCCTGTTCGGCAGGGCCTCTAGGACTCAGGATGGGCTCAATGGCAGGGAGGGAGTGAGGCTTCTAGATCAAGCAGGGGCTTTTCCATAAGGAGAAGGGATTTGGATCTTGCTCTCAGTTCATGAGCAAGCCAAACAGGAAGGAGTAGGGTGAGTCAAATCAGCCCACATGATCCTTTCCCAAACTACTTGGGAAATGCACGTTTCTCCAACTTCAGGTATTTTACCCAGGTCGGGTCCCTTCCTGCTATGTTCTCCCCACTCTGGTATCGATTGAATTATGCCTCGCCTATGGCAACCCCAAACTATGTATTATAAATTCTAACATCTGCACCTATAATAACAGCAACCAAAAAAAAAAAAAAAGCCAGCCCTATAATCCCATCTGAGAAAGGGTTGCCTTTGTTATGTTAATAAAGTGGGAATGGGTGTGGCTTGCATCAGTCTCTTAAGATGAAATCAAGCCACTGAGAAGCAGAGATGGGGGAAGAGGGACGCTGAATCACCTACAGGTTATTCTTCAGCAGAAGCCAGATGCGATGAGGTTAAATGGATAAAAAGGCACCAGGCTAACCAAACAATCAACATGAAAGAGAGTGTTAAGAGAAAATTTGAATAGATTTATGAACTAGAAGGGAGCCCCTTCTAAACTAAAACAGCAAGAAGGTCACTACTTACTCACTAAAGATACAGAGAAGTCAAGGAATGTGGAAGAAGAATTGGGTCAATGGAACTTGCCTGTTAGGAAATACATTAGGTGGCCAAATTAGGTGCTTGTTTTCTTTAGTAAAATTCCAATAGAGCACATGTTCATAATCTAGAGGTAGATGCGTCCAGAACAGCACATCCTCGATGCTCTTCTTTCATGCCTTGGGCATCTGTCTCAGGTCTGCCAATATCTTTTTAAACAGGATGTTAACAATTAAGGGACAGATACAAAGCATACATTTTTAAATAGAGGAGTTGTTTCAGATGTATCAAAGCTACATATCTTTCTAAATTGCTTTTGCTTTGCCTTAAGAAATATTTGTTTAAAAAACAGCTTTTGACTGTTGACTACTAATCCACCCAGGCATTTCCTAAGGGTAAACTATCACTTGAAATGCAGGGAATTGTTTTGCTGTTCTTTTAATCCTTTGGCCCTCCTCTAAGAGAGAAGACTTTATTATGATGGCATTTGAAAAGAAAGGTGAGACCCCACAAGACACAGTCCACTAACAACCAACCAGTGCTAACAACACTCTTTCTGATAGCCAGATGCTCATTTAATGGCAGGACTTGTAAACTGGTGACTGTGGAATGGCTGTCAGTTTGAACAGCAATGAATTGTTGGTAATCATGGAGAAGATCTCTGGACAGTGTTAAGGAGAGGCCCTGGGGATTGTGGTAGTCCCACTATGAGAGCTGTAATGAAACTCTTTTCTTCGGCATCTCCCCTAGGAAATGATCAGAAACATCTCCCTCATTGTCCAATGCTCTTGGGACATGAGGGTTTTTTAGCGGCATAGAAAGAAAACTTGAGAGTTAGGATGTCAACAGACATCTGGGTTCATTTAGGCCCAACCTCTCTGAGAGGAGAAAAGTCCTATTCTCCTTTTACAAAATATGATTTCCAAACTTGCCCAGGACACACATCTAGAAGCAGCTAGCTGGGTAGCCATCCAAAACATGTTTCCTTGATTCCAAGGCCTACGGTTCCATAGCCTCCTCTTGGATTCTAGGAATGTTTCCTGCTCCTCAAAAGTTTGGCCATTTTTGTGACTTTTTGAACTTTTATTTAAACAATATTAATAACAGGGGAGAGATGTTTGTACATAGCATGGAAGGAAGGACCGCCTCTCAGGAACATGTCTAGCCCTTGGTATAAATAGCCTCCTGATCTCTCAACTGCAAGAAGAGACCAGACACAAACCTTCTTCTTCTTCTTCTTCTTCTTTTTTTTTTTTTGAGTGATTGCACGTGCAGGAGTGGATGGAGCAGCCTCTTCCCACACATGGGCGCACACTGAAAATGAGCTGGGAGTGCCTGCCACCGCAGGCTCCACAAACGCCCACCACGGAATGACATCACTGCCAAAGCCCAATTAGCTCCCAGAAGACCCTGGCACTGGATGATGTTCCTTCAAGATGGCATGAAATGCCAAATATAAATCGGGTCCGCACTGGGCGACGATTCAAGCAGACGTATTGGCCAGTTCACAGGACAGCCTGGCAATTAGAAATCTTTTCAACAGACTTTTGAAACTGTACTACCGCCCCTAAAAAATAGAGCTATAATTACAACCTGGGCCCCTCAGGAAGCATCTGGGAGGGGGTGGGAGAAGAAGAAATTCAGAGGTTCTCTGTAAATGGTGTAGTAATCTTATCATAAATTATACTTATAGCAGATGGAGGAAAATTACCAAGATGAGTCATCTGTGAGAGCAACCTTATCTTTCTGTGAGTGGGGGCAGAGAGTGAAAGGGGACAATGGTCAAGCATTTAAAATTGTCATTATTGCACTTCAAATCTTCCTAATGCATACATGTACTTTATGTGATCTTGCCTTCGCCATAACCCAGAGCAATTGGTGTAATCCTTGTTGCTATTGCACAGACAGGAACCTTGGCTTGGAAAATGACATTTTTGAAGGTGGGTTAAGGATTTTATATCACTATCCTTTGTGTCAGTAGCTTTTTTCCTTTTGCCTCCTAGTTCTTTCCTCTCTTTCCCTTTACTTTTCCCCTGTCCCACTATCATGTTCCACTTCCGCTCTCTGTACTTCCTCTCAGCTATACTGCATTGGATCAAACCCCACCAGGCAGTCTATGCTCGCCTCACTAACGATTTTAGATCTATGATGCTCACCTTCCCAACATGATTTCTGAAGACGAAATGGGTGCAAAAGCTAATGTAGTGAAGAAAGCTGATGGTGCCCACCTATTACAAGATAAAGTATCTGGCATCTTAAAGGATGGAAGGTAAACAAGTGGCCATCTAGCAGGGAAGCAACAAAGCCCACATGGAAGCACACCAACCCACGTGATCACAAGGAAGGGATGAGTCAGCCAGGATGCAGTAGAACACTGACAAAACACACAACATTCCTCTAGTTCTTTAAACCACCCCCCCTACTTTCATGACCCCTGTTCTAGCTTACAGATCGGGTTAGACCAGAGCATGTACAGTGGTACAGATAAGAGCTCTCATCACTCAGAATCCAGCACACATAAACCCCTCAGGACCAATAATGAGAGTAGCAATACCATGAGGAGACTGGGAAACCAAAGAGAATGATCTACATAGTCTCAAGTCCGTCTGGAGTGTGGGATAAAAATGGAAAGATTAGACGGCCACTTCTCCTTCAAGTTGAAGGCCACTTGAAGACCTGAAGACAGACAGATATAGGAGGTGATAAACTGTCTATAAAACAGGGGCCTGAGAGGTATTCAGGATTATGGAATTGATAGCCATTCACACAACATAGGATTAAGGGGGTCTTAGAAATAAAACTTACTTGATAACAAAACATTTGATGGCATGGGAGAAAGCTTATGATCTAACAATTTTTAAATCATTTTATTGTGGGCTCATACAACTTTTATCACAATCCTTATATATATCCATTGTATCAGGCACATTTGTACCATCATCATTCTCAAAACATTGGCTTTCTACTTGAGACCTTGGTTTCTGCTCATTTTCCCCCTCCCTTTCCCACCCTCCCTCTCTCACACACCCGTGATAATTTATAAATTATTATTATTTTTCATATCTTACATTATTTAACATTAGAGGATTCAGAATGTGAAACACAAAGGAAAGATACACAAGGTACATGGCTCTGTGACGTAAAATTAAGGGAGGTTTTTGGTTTTCTCTTTAAATATTATGTATCCTCCAGATGTTCTGCAATGAGCATGAGTTATTTTTATAATCAGAAAAACAAATATGTTGTATATGTGAAGCAAGTCCCTCAGGTAAAAGAACCATAGAATTAATCATGCCTTTGAGTAATCTCATTCATGAAAATGTATCCTAAGGAAATCATTCAAAATAAGAAATAATCTTATAAGTAAAACAGCTTTATAGCAATGTTATTTATAATAGTTTAAAATTGGAGGCAACCTGAAATCCAGGAATTTAATTATGGTAACTCAAATTATAATTTATTTGCTTGATAGAATACAGTTCAGTCATAAAAATAGTTAATTCAAAAATTATCTCCACATACAGAAACCATAAAACACAGATAGTTCCTCACTTACAATGGATTTCTGTTCCATTGTCTCTGTTGCATGTTGGTTCCGACATAAATTAAATACCTCATTGTTTAAGTTTTCATTATCACGGCCTTTTATTATCAGTACCTTTATAAGTCTAATCTTCATCTCATTTTTAGAATTGGAAGAACTACTAAAGTTACAGATATATTTTAATACATAAAGAGCACATTTTAGAAATACACAAATCATAAAACGTTACTCTGACAATGAAAAAAAATCAGAGGTGATTAAACTTCTGTCAGTTGTGGTAGTAACTCCCCTTGAGAAAAGTTCTGGATCATCTGGGTTATCCCAGGGAATGGTGTTTCTAGTCAGGCAATTTGTGAAAATCGCCTGCATAGTCCTCTTTTTTCTCTCTTCGTGTATTTTGTGGTAACATCTCACTGCTCCCCAAATCTGCCTAGCAAGTATAGAAAGGCAGTCAGCACTTGGGTCTGCTTTCAAGCAGCTAAAACCCCAAGAGAGTTGGCCTCCTGACTGGAGGAGATCCATATTGAGACCCATTTCAGAGAAAGGTGTCACAATAGAACTCTCAACTTATAGAGTGAAGTCCTTACTATCACACGCAAGTGAAATTTTGCTGAAGATCATTCAACAATCATTGCAGCAGTACACTGACAGGGAGCTGCCAGTGGTTGAGGCCAGATTCCAAAGAGGGTGTGGAACAAAGAGAATCATTAGTGAAGCCACATGGATCGAAGCTAAAAGCAGAAAGTTATTTACTTGTGTTTTATTGACTGTGTCAAGGTATTCGACTCTGTGGATCACAGCAAATTGTAGACAGCCTTGGAAAGAATGGGGATTCCAGAACATTTCATTGTGCTCATGAGGACTTAGTACATGGATCGGCAGGCAGTTTGGGGAAGAGACAAAGAGCATACTGCATAGCTTAAAAGTAGGAAAGGGGGCTGAGCCCCGGTGGTGTAGTGGCTGAGTGTGGAACTGCAGCCCACTGGTTTGGTGGTTCAAATCCAGCAGCAGCTCTCCAGGAGCAAGGCTGGGCCTCCCACTCCCACCAGAAGACAGTGCTGCCACCCCCAAAAAAACAAAACAAACCAAACAAACAGGAAAGGTGTGCATCAGGTTTTATTCTTTCACATATAGTTCTTCAATCTGTATGTGGAGTAAATCATCAGAGAAGCTGGATTCTTCAACAAGAATGTGAACAAGGACTGGAGGAAGGCTTATTATGAAAGGTTCTATGGTCAAATTTTTAATGGTCAAAACTCATAAGAGGAAGTTGTACATGTCAGAGTAGAAGGTAGAATGAGCTAAGAGATTAAACAACAAAATTTGGAAGAAAACATTCAAATGAACCCAACAGGATGGGTTCAACATTTTACCGGGGGGGTCTACAATGACAGTCTAATTTCTAAAGTAGAAAAAAATTATTTTCCCCCTTTGTTTATGGGCACGCACTTATTAAGTCTTTAACAAGACAATCTCGATCGTTTCCCCATTGTGTTAGACCAGGTTGCTAGAGAAACAGATGTATGTGTAGGGAAGAACTTTACATCAAAGAGCAATTGTATATTGAGAAAACACCCAGCCCCATCCAGATCAAGTCCTCAAGTTGGGTATTAGCCCGTATGTCCAATACTGATGCATGAATTTCTCTTTAGACGAATGTAGCACGTGCAATAAAGCAGAATGCAGGAAGATCACAGGCCAGTGGTGAATCTAGTGATGGTGGAAGCATCTCAGCCTTGGTGTGGGTCTCCTCATGGCTCCTCCGGTTACAGGCCTCTGGCTGTCATCAGCATGCCTCCATGTGACTTACCAACAACAATGTCTCACAGAGAGAGGGTGGAAGACAGGAGTTCCCAGAATCTTCAGAAGAAGGTCATGCCCACACAGAGGCATCATTGGCTATGACCGCTCCGCCCCTTCCTTCAAGTTGACAAGAGAGTATGTAACTGCCGCACCCATTTATTATGATGCTACCTTTTGATCCACTTGTGAGGATTTTTGTTTTCTCTGCATTGCATTGTAATCCATACTGAAGGCTGCAACCTTTTATGGTCAATAGTCAGTGCTTCGATTCCACTTCACTTTCAGCAAGTCAGGAGAAAGCACTGAGGTTATCAAGGATTTCATATTGCTTGGATCCACTGTCAATGCTCAAGAAAGCATCAGTCCAGAAATCAAACAGTGCACTACATTGGGTAAATCTGCTGCACAAGACCTCTGCAAAGTGTTGAAAAGCACAGTTGTCACTTTAAGGACTAAGTGGGCCCAATCCAAGTCATGCCATTTTCAGTGACCTCATATGCTTGTAAAAGTTGGACATGGAATAAGGAAGACCAAAGAAGGATCATTGTATTTGGATTGTGGTGCTGGAGAATCATGGCAAAGACTACTGAAAGTATCATGGATTGCCAAAAGAACAAACAATCTGTCTTTGAAGAAGTATAGCTAGAACATTTCTTAGAAACAAGAATGAGAAGACTTTGTCTCATGTACTTTGTGACAAATAACAAGTGTTTAGGTAATAAGCTGAATTTAGAATGTATAGAAAAGAGTTACCTGTTCTACACTTTGTGACATTTTTGAGATTTACCACTTGTGCAGCATTTTATTTAAAAGTCATGGATTCAAAGAATAAAAAAGTGTACAAAACACAAACCTTTGACCCATCTTGGAGGAATGCCTATGATGAAACTAATATGAATTCAAATGACATCTTTTAAAAGCTCTTGAGTGCCGATCGCTATCCACTTTATAAGTGGAGTGCATATTTTTGGCAAAGGGGCCATGGGACAAATTGGTCTTTAGCAAATTTGTTTTTACAAACTCATTTTTGGAAAATTGGCCTTGAGCCAAGGGCTATGGAGGGGGAAGGGGCATTGTTTATGACTTGTTCTGTTGAGATAATCAGTTCTTAATTGACCATGGCCCTGGCATACACTTAAGGCAGAGAATAGGTGAAGGGTCTGATGAATTGGTAAAAAGACAGTGTTAGCAGTAAGAAAGGATTTAAAGGGTGTGTCAAGAGATGCCTATTCTGGAAAGGGCTAAAGGTTGTGTCTCAATTATCTTCCTTACATGCCTCATTGTACATGATATCAGAGTCAGGGAAGGGAGGCAACAACAGCCATCCCTCTGAAAGAACTAGGGTTAGATCACCCATATCAGTCATTCATAAATGTATTTACTACAATATACTCTCCTTTCCCAGACTCAAACTTTAGTCAGACATTCTTTCCTTCAACACAAAGTGAATTACAGGTCTACACACTGTCCTGGGCGATAGAGGAATCAATAGAGCAGGCATAGACCATATGGACACTTATGGAGGTGCATTCTACATGGCAGAAACAAATAATAACAAAGTATCAGTGGTGGAAAAGCTGAGCTCCCCAAAGCCTTTGCTGCTGAAGACAACAAGGTGGTTGGCCTTTAGTCCCTGTCCTGCTGACCTTTCACAAGCACGTTCCCTTAAACTAGACCGAGCAAGAGACCCACTCAGACGCTCAGTGGTCTCTAGAAGAATTTGATTATAGGAAAGGGATAGGGAATCATTTCTTTCTCTATTTGGTCCAATTTCTAAATAGAAATTCACAGTGTTTAATGAATAATGAATGTGAATAATTAATGCACTTGAGAAAGGAAAATTTCTTACCTGTCAGTTACTTATCTTGGAGATTACACATCCATCACTCCTCCCCTGAGGGGCTAGACTCATCTCCATAGAAACTGGGGGCAACCCAAATGCTAATTATGTCTCAGTGCCAGATTTCCAGCCCAGAACGTGACTCACCAGAAGAAGACCTTCTAGGGTTAATTTGTACTGCAAAATGGAAATTTTAATTGCTCTAATACACTTTTTAAGCCCCCAAATGATGAATTATCTTAATAAGCTTAAGAAGTTATCAAAAAAATTGACTTGGTTTGGGAAAGAGGCTGAAAGGAAGAAATGGCCCTTGAACCATTAATGACAAAATTTATTAGCTCTTGGATTGTACAACCCTTCTTGATATGATTCAGCTACTGAATTGTGGATTATGTGGATTATGTGCCAATAAACTGTTAAAAAAACAAAAAGGAAAAAAGCATTTGCACTTAAAACATCAGTGACCAGCATATGCTCATGGGATATGTATTAAATGGTATTAGATGAGCTACCAATTCTATGCTGTAAATATATAGCAATTTCATTCTTTCAATGGCATACCATATAAAGTCCTTTTAATATACATTTTTAAAAGGACTACTTGTAACAAACTGAAAAATAAGTAGAGGTGCACAACACTTTATCCATAATTTTTAAAGTGTTCTGAATGTTTCAAGTTTTCAGTGTCCTCATATGGTGAGAAAGCCTGATTTGAAGTGAAATGATCTTTGTGGCTTTATGTGCACCATTTACTTATCTTGTATATGCTTACTGCAGCAATACTAATTTATCTGCTTTGGGCGTGCTACCCCAGGCCCTGATGGATTTTTTTCCATCGATACATCATAAGCAACATGTTCAAAGAGTCCTGTTGGCAGGATTGGATAGATGTTGGATTGTTAAAGTGAGGTCAGCAGCTCAAATACACCAGCTCCTCCAAGAAAGAAAGATGAGACTATCTGCTTCTGTAACTATTTACAGACAAGGAAAATCGGTACAGTGAGAGGGAAGCATCACATTACCATTTTGAAAATTTAAGGAATTCTGGTGGCACCATAGCTAGAACACTGAACTACCAAATAAAAGGTCAGCAATTTGAACACAGCTGCTGAGTCATGGGAGCAATATGTGGCAGTCAGCCTCCTATTTACCTCTCATGAAGATTTATGGCCTTCAAAATCCCACAGGGCAAGTCTAATCTGTCTTATAGGGTTGGGGCAGTTGGCTTGGTTTCTTGTCCCCAAATTTTGAGTTGGAAGGACCATTGCCACCCAATTTGACAATTAGGGACTAAGCAAACTACCAGAATCATAAAATGAGGAAGAAGCTTATAAATCAAAGTCCTCTGATGCCAAATCCCTCCCCCACATCCCTACACCATGCCATCAGTGCATTAAGTAACCAATATTAAAGGGAAGATTGAAGGCACTGTGAAGACTAGCAGAGACAGCACAGCCTGGGTCATTGCCCTGTGGCAGAGACTGGGGAAGAATTAAAAGCACAGGACCCGGATACAGGTACGACGATCTCCTGTGGAAAGACCTTTATTCCCAGACAGAAATGACTTCTGAAACTTCATCTATTTTCTAAAATTCCACACACATAAAACAGGAGAGGATCAATGGTTGTCCTATAGACTCCTGGTGAATTTAACAAATGTGACCTTAGGAGATACTGCATAATTCTCTCTCTCTCTCTCTCTCTCTCTCTCTCTCTCTCTCTCTTTCTCCCCCCTCCCTAATTATGTCTTTTATGTGAATGCCCAGACTTAGGAAAAGAGAGTAAGAAGACTAAATTATAAGGTGAGTACTTGTATCAGGATACAAGTCAGGATAGTCTATTTGTGCTGCAGTAACGAACAATTCACAGGACTCTTTGATTTGAAAACAAAAATGAATGATGTTTGCTCACATGAATGTCCGCCATAAGAAAGCAATTCTGTTTCTATAGTCATATGTGGGGACCTATGATGACAATGCAGTTATTACCTTAAATATTGCTACTTACCCCAAAGAAGGGAATAGAATGCAATAGCACATGCGCTGGCTTGTTAGCTGCCCCCCAAGAATAACATATGTCACTTCTACTCGCAGTTCACTGTTCACCCCTAAGAGCAAGTGAACAGGATGTAGTGAGATTGGTTCTGAGATTTTCGATAGATTTGCCCATCCAGTAAGTTGTTGTCACTTTAATGGCTTCTATGTGCTGAGAACTGCTCTATTCTCTGGAATTCAAAAATTATTCAATGCTAAGAGGGCATACAGAATGCAGTTTACATGACGTTTCCTTGTATTAGGTATTTTAAGTAATTTGGAGATGACTTACAGTATATGGGATGATGAGCATAGGTTATATGCACATACTGTACCCTTTTATACATTTTTATACATCCGTAGATTGGGATTTTTACGAAGGTCTTGAAACCAATTCTCAGAAAGCAGCATGGAATAATTGTACTACAAGACACAGTACATACTATAAAGCTGAGTGCCTTTGCACAGGAGGCTGACTTTTGGACTGGAGCACATTTAGCAGCACTGAAGAGGCTTTGTAACAGTTGCCTGAGTGAGGCAGAAGCCAAGGAAACTTGTGGCTGAGAGACTGAGAACCAGAGGGAGTCACGCCTGCCAGTCTCGCTGAGAAAAGGTGTGTGGGACAAAAACACTGTAACCTGTTAGCTTCCCTAATAAGCCCCATAATCATGATAAGAAGAAAACATACACAGAAAATTCTGGAGTTTTCGGGAAAAAAAATACTTCTCCATCTGAACTCTTGTTTGGTAACTTAAAGATGAAAATACCTCTGTAAGAGGAAATGGAATATTATCTGAACCTTTTGGCTTAAGCCAAGTGCAAGTCTTCAGGAAAGTGAGTTCAGTCTTCCTGGGGGTCAGCCTGGCTGCTCTTTCCCCAGAAAACCTGGCTCACTTCCTCCCATTGTCAGAGAACCCCAACATGACCCTCTCAGGGAGATTTCTCTTAAGTAGTCAGATGCTGGCTGTCAAGTCAATTCTGACACAAGTATGTCAGGGTAGAACAGGATTTTCAGTGCTTAATTTTTTTGAAACAGATCACCAGGCTTTTCTTCTTAGTCACCTCTGGGTGCATTTGAACTGCCTATCTTATATAAAATCATAATGCCCTCTCCATCATTTTCCAGCATGCTCTCTCCTGCTTTGTTTCTGTCATACTTGATCACCTACCTACGGTTTACCTCCCATCATTCGATGAGGGCACGATGGCCTCATTTGCTTCTTTATTACTTTTCTTTCTCTAGAGAACAGACAGTGCTTTTCATATAAATGGTTCTCAATAGATACTGAATGAATGACTAACTGGGGGAAATTCAAAGGAAGATCTTTGTATTAGGCCTGGTTCTCTAGAGAAACAGATCCAGTGAAACTGATATACGTCTAAGAAAGAGTTTCATATCAACAAGTAGTGAGATAGCAAGAAAACATCCTAGCTGAGTTGAACTCAAGTCCATAAATCTGATGCCAGTCCCTAAAGTCCACTTCAGACTCACGTAATCACAGGTTGCTAATGAAAAATGATGAAACCAGCAATCAAGAAGGTCACAGGCCAGTAAATTCAGAGTCAAGTGGATCCAAAGTCAGTGGAAACATGGCAGAGGGCTAACAGCTCTCCGTGGTACATGGGGTCACCCCTGGAGACATTCAGACTCCCAGCAAGCAGGAAAGCAAAGTAGCAGAGAGAGAGAGAGAGAGAAAGAGAGAGGCAGTTCCCAAAGTCCTCCATACTCACACCTATGGCCACACCCCCAACGAGATGTCATCAAACTACCAATTGACTGACAGGTTTGAAGGGTCTAATTGACATCAGCCCTAACTACCAGTCTCATACTTGGGCAAGAGTTCTCAATCTGAGGTATCTCAATGGGTCCAGGATGTCTGCTGATGCCCTGAAATTGCATGCAATTGTCTCTATTTGTATGTGTCCTCGGGCTCAACAGCAGTCACGGTAAAGGGGAAGGGCCATCTGTGATTAAGGGAAAGAATCCGATGACACGCACGAGGTATAGCATTGTAAACATCTTACAGCATAGCTAGTGGACTCTCAGTCCCCAAAATGGTCAGTTGCCCCCAGGCATTCCAATAATACACCAAATGGGCATAGTTATCATACCAGGGACGATGACTTACAACTGGCGTACGATTCTGCAGTTTGATGCAAGTTTTCACAGGTGCTAGTTCCTGTATGAGAAGGTTACCCTGGTGCCACGGTGGGTTAGGCACTGAGTGGGGAACAGCAAGCTCGGTGGATTGAACCCACCAAGGGAGAAGGATGAGGCTCTTTTCTGCCGTACCGTTTAGAGCCTTAGAAACCCTACGGTCACTCTGAGTTGGAATCTTCTCAGTGGCAGTGGATTGATCAATTAAAGAACCGGATTTATGAGTTGGGAGGGTATGTTTACATCAGAATTGTGTCCTTTTTCCAGATGAGAGAGTGACGTTCAGAGAAGGGAGGTGATTGGCCCAAAGTTCCAGAAACATCGAGGAGCTGCAGCTGAATCCTTCAGTTCTCTGATAACTTGGGTTCTCCTGCTCCTTCCACTCTTCCATCATCTGCCTAGAAATCAAGTGTCTTCTCCTTGTCTGGAACTTTTGGTCTCGCTGGTCAGCACGGTGGTCACATTGGTACTTGATCAAAAGTTCTGATAGAAATTATATATCTATATTATGTAATACACATATGTTCCATATTCTTCAGACCTTAAGATTCATGTTTTTTTCCTCAAAAAGGGCAGGGGGAAATGAGGGTGTGCCTCTGGTCTGAAGGTGGGATACCCCAGAACATTTTAATATACTGGTAATATTTGGTTCAGCATATTTTTTTTCTTGTTTCCTTGTTCTAAAAACCGACTGTTTCTTAAGGTCAGGTGCATCTTACGGTTCAAAAAATACAGTAGTTTCAAAATAAATGAGGAGTCGCTGGGTGGCACAAATATCAAAGCACCAGCTAAAAGGTTGGGAGTTCAAGTCCGTTCAGCCTATCACAGAGGTACAGCCTGGTGATCTGCTGCTGAAAGGCTTTGAAACCTTGTGGAACAGTTCTATTCTGCAAGTGTTGGTGTGTCACGCACAATACTAACCTCTATGTCAATTAACAGCAAAAGCATAATAAATGCAAAACTAGGAAAAGCATATGAATTATTGCTTCTTGCTGTTGTTGTGGCATACTGCCAGTTGTTTCCTATGTGGTAGCTATATAATTTCATGTCAACTTGATAAAGAGACTGAAGGGGCGATTTTTAGTCTGTCAATCAGATCACAGCCAGATGATGCCTCCTTGTGGGTGTAACCTTCTTATGAGGATTCTGGGAACTTTCTCTCTTTCTCCCTGAAGATGGGCCACACTCCCTCTCTGCTTCACATTCACATTGACAAGCCACATGGAGTCACAGCGATGACAGCCCAGGCCCTGGAGATGCTTCCACCGCCGTTGGATCCACAAGACTTTTCACCTACCAGCCTGTGATCTTCCTGCAGTCAGTATCATTGGGAGTGACTATGTCTCCCTGAAGATAAATTTATGGGCCAATATCAGACTTGTGGACTTGATCTGGACAGGCCTAGGATGTCTTCTTAATATATGATTATTCTTTGTTATAACGCTCTCTCTAGCACATATATGACTGTCTTTGGGTTTGTTTCTCTAGACAACCTGGATTAACACACTATGTATAACAGAACAAAACAATGCCAGGGCTGGGACCAAACTCAAAATTGTCATGTTTGAGTCTATCGCTACAACCAGTGTGCTTAATACAAGTAAATTTAAGGAACTGAAATCTTTCCACATCAGAGTCAGTAGTTGGAAAAAAGTAAGAATAGTTAATGAACAAAACCACTGATCTTGTTCAGCTCCTTTATTTTCCCAATAAGAAAATCCAGGCACCAAAAAGTGACGCAGTACGTCCAAGATGATGCAGAGAGTTAATGTCAGAGCTCAGACTGGGACTCAAGCCTTTTAACTGGTCAGTAAACCCAGGAAACAACCCAGGTAGTCAACCTTCTAACAGTAAACCAAAAAACCAAACTCACTGCCATCAAGTTGATGCCAACTCATACCGATCCTATCAGACAGGGTCGGAATGTCTCTGTGGGTGTCCAAAAGTGGGACGCTGCTTTACGGGAGCCCAAAGCCTGGCCTTTCTCCAGAGCTGCAGCTGGTGGCTTTGTACTGCTGACCTTGCAGTTAGCAGCCCAACGGGTAACCCTATGCCACCATAAGAGAGTGCTTGGGTAGAAAGGATTATCAGTTGTATGCTAGCAGACCAAGAATCATCTGAAATTTGGAGCAAACCTGGAAACATTGGCTTCAAATGAATCTTCCTTTTGTTGTCTCTTCCATGCTGAAGCACAATAACAAGATCATTTACTTTTCAATTTTTGTCCAGGAGTGGTTAATTATCCAGCATTTACCCGTCAGATTTTGTAAACATAGCTGGTGGCTGGATGATTAATGCAGGCCCTTCTGATCACTTCCACACACAGAGACGCAGATGGCCAGCGTGGAAGGGCCGTCAGATGGGGTTTCCCAGCCACAGTCAGCTGACCTTCTCCACCTTCCTCCTCAGGGACCATGCTTACGTGTGAGTCCTCCCTCTCCTCACCTTGTTCCCTCACTCTAGTGTGAGTTAGGGATTTTCAATGAATGCTCCTCTGATGGGTTTTTGCCAGCAATCAGAGGACTGGGATCTGGGAGAACATATGTGAGGGCAGAAGATGACGTGAGAGAGCTGAGTGAATTCACAGAACTCCTCGGTATAAAACCTGAACAGGAAGGAAGACTTGGGAAATGAATTAGAATAAAAGTAGTCTTCACGTGAAGGAGCTCGGGGCCACAGAGAGGAGGAGACTTGTCCAAAGTCATGCATGAAGTCAGAAAGTAGCAGCAGCTAGAGTCGAACTCGGGTCCTCCAAATTCAAGTTCTGTGGTTTATCATGAGCTTATTTCACAATCTTGCCCTTCTCTTCCAGGTAAAGAAACCAGGATCTGTACCACATTTGTTCCATGTACTGTTGGCTCAGTTCACAGAATATCACTTGATTTGTGATCTTAAGCTTGAGGTCATGGATTTTATGAGTCAGAATTAATTGCATGCCAGTGAGTTGAGTTGGGCATAAACTGAGCAATTAGTACGGGTTCTGCCTCATGGAAGTTGTGCCTGGCTTTTTCGATGATGGCATTGATGACTTAGAAGGACCAGGTGACACGGTGGTAGGGTTCCCGAAGTACCATCGAGTGTTCAGAAAGGCTTTCTTTCACTTTCCCTCTGTTTAAATCCTTTCAAGTCCCAGTGCAGAGTCACCTCCTATTCTATTTGAGGGCAGGGAAGGGCCTAGACCCGGGCATGAAAAGGTCATAGGTTTGGATGCCACCTTGACTTTTACCAGCAGAATGAGGAAGCTCTGAGAGTCCATTTAACCCATTATCAAAGAGTTCTGGATTTGTTTTCACAGAAGAAACAACATGCAAAGTTTCTAACGTCCCACGTGCTGTGACAAAGTTGTTCAGCAACTGTTTGTGTTCTTTGCCTGCTGGTTCTTTCCTCCTCACTGGCTCATGGCACCTTGCTGACACCTCACTGACTTACTGCTGACTGTTCTACAACTTACCAGTGACTGTAGAAGACTTCTAGCCTACCATTGCGACTTGGCCATGCCAGAAATCTTTACATTTGTCTTACTGCTAATACCCACAGTGCCTAGCACGAAGCCTGGCACAAAGTTCGCACAGAGAATGGACTTCAAGGTTGTGTGCTCATGGTAGAGTGGCAGGGCATCATGTAACAGGCCTTCCAATGATTTGTCTGCAAAGCAACAGCCCAACTGCTCGTGTGTAAGTTATGCATGTCTTCGTTCAATGTCCATTTTCCCCTCTGAAGTATGTAGCCAGGAGGTTGGCCAGGACGCTGTTTGATTGGAGGTCAATATCTGCAGAGCCCTGCTCTCAGGGAGGAGCTGAGCTGTGTTTCTGTGTGGGGCCCTCCTGCCTCCACAAAGAGGAAGTGGCCACTGAGGAGTGGCAGATGACAGAATGATGTCATCCATCTCCGTCAGTGTTCATTTCATTTCTTCAATTTCTACCAACGAATGATAGGAAAGGTTGCTGCTTTATCCCGTGGCACCTCCTCTCTCTGCCCTTCATGATATTGCTTCTTGTTTGGGGTCCTGACCTCAAGGCTCTGCTTTCCAGCAGAAGGGCCAGTAACTGAGACCTAAAAAGGATGTTCATCTCCAGTCATCTCACACTCTACGGAACAAAAGAGCCAAAGGAACGCATGCACTGAAAGTGGTCTCCTCTTCACTAAAGTATTAAAACAGAAGTATCCCTAGAGTTAAAAGGACACATTTCTGTCAATTATGATCGTCAGACAACATTTCCTGTGCTCTTATGATCATCAGGTTACTTCACTTTATGCCTAGCAAGTGGGAGTGCTGAGGAGTGGGCCTAAGTCTGATTCAAGAGACTGCATTCAAAACCACTACCCATACCACCTCACCCATGTGCACCTGACCTTGAGTCATGAGTTATTGGTATGGAAATGAAAAATGCATGGGCCCCCCTCTCAAAGAATTAACCATATATGACTATGTGTATGTGTATGAATACATGCATACATATATATGAGCATGTATGGGTGTATGAATGCACACACACATATACATTTATAATGGAAGGACTGGGGCTATATGAGTGCTGTAAACAAAGCTTTCCAAGTATCCAAGTGAGAAAGAACAAAGCAAAATTGAAGCTGAGGTACAGATAGTGGTGAGAACTCAACAACTGGTCTGAATCAGAGGTGGGTTTAGAAGCTTTCACACAACAATCTTACATAATTGTATTCAATTATAAAATACCCTCCACCCCCATTTCACAGGTGGTGAAGACCAGGCCTTACAGAATAACCTTACAGACATCTATGAGCACTTACTCTCTATAAGGTGCATAGGAAGAGTTTTACATGCACTGTTTCACTTCGGTCTCACTACAGTTTAACTAGACAGGTGTAAGATATATTTTAAAGAGGAGGAGCCTGAGCTGAAAAATGTAAATACTCACAAGCTTCCCACCAGTAAGCAGCTGGTTAAAGGGCTTCTGGGCTCCAGCTCCCAATAATTTGTGGGATTACTCCCAAGGTTACATGACCCAATACCAGCTACAACAGAAGAACCAGCAGAACCAAGATTTAGCCTATGTCTATCCATAATAAAATCAATGCTCTGTAGAAAACTTTACTAAGAAGTAGTTTATACCCTGTGAAGAGGGCCCAATGTAATATGAAGTAAGTCCTCTGAATGCCATGCTAAGGAGTGAGAACTTTATGCTGTGGCATGAAAAACCTGCAAAGCATTTTGAGCAGAAAACAAAAGAGTGATATGATCAAATCTGCATTTAAGAAGGGGAAAAACTCACTGCACTGCATCAAATGAAATCAGATTAAAACTGGAGGCAGGATGATCGTCTGAGCTCAGGCAGGGTGAGAGCTAATGGAGAATGGGGGTGGGATTCCAGAGGGTTTCCAGAGAGGGCATCTCAAAAGTTTATCCAGGATGGTAGGAGGAGGGCAAGCCAAAGGGAAAACCATCATTTTATTAGGAACATGCTGATGTAAGATCCGGGTATTCAGGGGGAAGAAGCAAGTTTGGGATATGGTGCATTCTAGTGCCTGTAAACTTCTTAGAAGAGATAACCAAGGGAGTATCATCTGAGATTATAAGCAGTGGTCCAAAGGTGAGTAAAAAATTACTTTTACCATGATTCTAGTTCATACGCTCCCAGGCTTATTCCAGACAAGGCATGTTTGGGCATGCAAAAAGGGCATAAGGAAAAAGCTACTATATACAAACCTCTCTGAGGTGAGGTCCAGGTAATATGGCTGGAGCCAGACAAAATCCAGGGAAATATATAGTAGCCAACTAAAAAGGAGGTTGGATGGAGGGGAAGACATGGGTAGCAGGGGAACAGGGAATTAACCCACCCGAGGGGAGGCTATTGTCTATATCTCGACAGGAAAATAGGGATCAGACTTCAACACCGTGCTCTGGAATGTGAACACAACATACTAGCATGAAGCATGGAATTAAAAGAGAGGTCTGAGGGGCTGGCCTCAATCCCAACTACATATACAGTTCCCTCCTCCCTGCAGAAGGATTCACATCAGAGGACAGCATTGAAGTTACAGCTCAAAGAGAGGGACATGACTGATCAAAAAACACGGGAGTAAATCAAAGGGGAGAAAGAGAGAGTGGAGCACATCCCGGTACACCAATCCTTGAGGTCAATATTCCTGTTCAAAGCAGCCAAAGCACGGAGGGGACCATAGAGCCAATCCCACTATGAGACATGACATCCCTCACTGACCCATAGCACTACAGGGAATAACACTGGAGACAGCGTGTGGGAATTGCACCCTATCTCATCCCATGACACAGGCCAAACACCAAGGACGTGTGACACAACAGCCAGGGACGGAGTCCTGAGGGAATGTGAAAAATAGAATTGGGGACCAGGGTGTGGTACCCCATCACTCCACCAGAAAGTACTCCTGAGGGGCAATAAACCTTGAATTTTTAACAGGTTCTTCCTTTTTTTTGCCCTCAGTTTATGTTTTATTCTGTTTTTTTTTTTGCTTTGTTTTGCTCTTAGTTTTTGTGCTTATTATTATTATCACTGCAGGTCTGTCGAGATAAACAATCTGGAGGGAAAAAAACAATGGGCAATGGGTCTGAAAGTTCTGGAGGGACATAGGAGAAGAGGAGGCAGGGGAAAGAAAGTAGTGTTACCAAATCCAGGGTCAAAGGAACAACAAATGATCCAAACTCAATGATGAGGAAGGTGTAGAGGCCTGACCGGACTTCATCAAGAGCATTGTAACCGAGAGGAATTACTGAAACCTAAATGAAGGCTGAACATGATATTGGGGAAAGAGGTAAGTAAAACTAAATAGAGAAAGAAACTAGGAGGCAAAGGGCATTTATAGGGTTTAAATACAGGCATGTACATATGTAAATATATTTTTATATATGATAATGGAGAAATGCATCTATGTACATATGTTTATAGGTTTAGTATTAAGGTAGCAGATGAACATTAGACCTTCACTCAAGTGTTCCCTCAATGCAAGAACACTTTGCTCTACTAAACCGGCATTCCATGATGCTCACCTTCTCAACATGATTGCTAAAGACAATGCGTGCATAAGCAAATGTGGTGATGAAAGCTGATGGTGCCTGGCTATCAAAAGATATAGTGTCTGGGATCTTAGAGGCTTGAAGGTAAACAAGCAATCATGCAGCTGAGAAGCAACAAACCTACATGGAAGAGGCACACGAGTCTGTGTGATCACGTGGTGTTGAAGAGATCAGGTATCAGGCATGAAAGAACAAAAAAAAAATCATATTATTGTGAATGAGAGGGAGTGCAGAGTGGAGACCCAAAGCCCCTCTGTAGGCAATTGGACATCCCTGTACAGAAGGGTTGCAGGGAGGAGACAAATCAGGTAGGGTGCAGTATAGCAAAGATGAAACATACAACTTTCCTCTAGTTTTTTAATCCTTCCTCCCTACCCCTCCCCCCACTATCATGATCCCAATTCTACCTACAAATAGAACAAAGGCTGTACACAGGTACAGATCAGAACTGAAAACACAGGGAATTCAGGACAGATAAACCCCTCAGGACCAATAATGAGAGTAAATTTACCAGGAGGTAAGGGGAATGTAGAGTAGAAAGGGGGAGCCAATCACAATGATCTACATATAACCTCCTCCATGGAGGATGGACAACAGAAAGAAGGTGAAGGGCGACATCAGACAGTATAAGAGATGGGAAAATAATAATTTATAAATTATCAAGGGTTTGTGAGGGAGAAAAATGAGGAGCTGATACCAAGGGCGCAAGTAGAAAAAAAATGTTTTGAGACTGATGATGGCAGCAAATATATAACTGTGCTTAACCTAATGGATGGACATATGGATTGTGATAAGAGTTGTATGAGCCCCAAATAAAATGATTCATAAAAAACTCAGACATGTTTGAGCATGTTTTCATGATCAATTATTGACTGCAAGGAAGTTCTATTAGTAATACACTTGACTTGGTCTCTTTGGGGTGCCTTCAAAATTGGGGGTTCCAACCACAACAGTGATTTCCAAAGAGGATCTGCTGGGTCCATTGCATTCAAAGGAAAGAATTCTGCTCAAAAGGTAATGGAGAGTATTGGGGGGGACCCAAAGTGGTCATTTTTATAGATTTTTCTCAAAGGATACAGGGTGCTTGTGGGACCAGTTAGGAGGAATTTTTAAGAAATTGTAAAATGTATTTGGAAAGAAAAAAGCCAGGAAAAATTGTCAGATGAGCTTTTCCCATCACAATGCACCTGCTCATTCTTCAAGGACAGAGAGAGTTGGTCTGTGAGAATTTCACTGGAACATTACTTCATTCACCCTGTCGACATGATGCTGATCCTTTGGACTTCTTTCTTTGCACCCAAACTCAGAGAACATGGAAAAGAAACATGATTTGAGTCTCTTGAGAATGCCCAAACTGCTATTTTGGCAGAATGCAGAACTGGGGAAGGAAAGATTAGGGAGATAGAACGATTGCCTTCAGAAGTATGTAGACCTAGACAGAGGATGTGTTGAGAACCAAAGAAAATGTCACCTTTTTTATATTTTTGCTTAATAAAGTTTTCTGTGATATTCTAGCAGTGCTTTTTTACTTATCCTCATTTATCTGTTTCTGACTAAAGCCTTCCTACATAGCCTTCCAAACTGAATAAACCAATATGATCTTCATAAGCAGATTTAGCCAATAAGGGATCCATTATTACCTCTTTTCTACAGGTCAGCTTGTGAAGAATGTTATTCACAGACACAACATCTTCTTAGTCACATCCAAGATGTCTTGGAATCTTCAAGTTAAGTGAAATGCATGGCACATGATACACAATTCCTAGTTGACTAGCTACAATTCCAAAACTATTTTTCTAAAGAATTTCTAATGACCTGGGAGAATTTTCAGGTAATGAGTTAGATAACAAAAACTTGGAATAATATGTGTGTGTGTGTGTGTGTGTGTAGTTTGTGCATACCAATATTGTAATGTTGTATGATTATAATATGTAGAAAAAATACAATAAGGAAATGCACTAAAGTGTTACTGATGCCATTAATTGAGCACCTACAATATGCCAGACACTGTGCTACTCATTAGGTATGGTGAGATAAATAAACTTGATTGTTGTCCTCCTAGAGTCTATAGCTTGAGGACTAAACAAAGTGCAGAAAGTCAAGACACATGAAACAATCCGAGTACAGAATCCTTCATCCTTCTAGTCTTATATAGTTGACCCATCTATATTCATATTGACACTAATCTTTTTAGTGTCTCTTCAAATGGTTCTAAAACCTTCCATTTAGCTTTTGTGCAAGAGTCTCTTTTGCATTCATATTTCAGTGGTTCACATGGTATGTAATTGAGTTATATAATTTCAATAACAAGCACAGCTGTATATTTGTGGACAAATATACTGATTTCTGGAAAGCATGGGCACGTCTGATGAAGGCAGAAGTACCAAGGCATCTTAGAGGATAGCCCCATGACCACTAATATTCACATTAGTAAAAATGATTCCTTCCAGATGGAACAGAAACAGATCAATCCAGCCAGTCAAAGACATGGAAACCGATGAAGAGAACATATGCTGTGGTGATTTTTTGGACCCATAGCTTAAGACGGCTACAACATTTAGGAAACCAATTAAATCCTATTGCAGTCCAACTTGTTTCTGCCTGTGATACGTTACAATGAGGTGCTTATCACCTGGTAGATGGTCATCACTTACAAATACTAATGAAATGAACAGGTGTGCAAAGAAGGTATCTTTCCCCTATGCTATCCTTGTAAAGTTAAACTTTTGGGAATTCCTCCTACAGGTTTTTTAAAAGAAAAACCTGAGCCCTGATGGCGTGATTTAAAAGAAAAATCTAGCAAACATATAGATATCTTCCAGTTATCTGCCAGCACTGAGATTTTAAAATAGAGAGCAAGTCTTCTCTTTTATCCATTTCCATCTCTTAATAAATCCTAGGGGAAAGCCTACAAATTCCAATTTAGTTATCTGTACAAAATGGTCACCGCAGGAATCCCAGCTTTATTAGAACATGACCAATAATCTTCAAATTCTTCTCAAAACCTTTAGCTTCCTTTGCTGAGCAATGATGTCTCTTGGGGCTTTGCCCAAGTCTCTAGTGCACCTAGTCAAGGCTAGGGTATAAAACAGCAAAGAAAACTGGCAAGCATCCAAGAAAATCTCCAAGGCCTACTGCGTGGTATTGGAGGGCATGGGAACCTAGGCTGAACTTTCTCCCTCTCTTCCCCTAAGGACAAGAATTAAGGTATTTGAAGAACCTGACATACCATCTGGATGTGCTCTTTGTAACAGGACCTCAACCCCGGGATGGTAAATTACCTAGATTGTCAGCACTAGCACAGAATGCCAGAGCCCACTTGACCTTGGGTTCCTGGCCCAGCCTTGTCATTTTGCAAAGAAGGAAATCAAGACCCACAGAGTGCAAAGATCTCTTGTCAACTGCATTGATTTGAGTCTTTGCAATAGGAACCAAAGACAAGGTTAAAAACATCTTCCTTCCATTGGTATTCATTATATACTTTTTCATAAATAATCCAACTCCTCTTCTCTATCTTGGCTATAAGATATTTGCAAACAAAGAAGACTTTTAACAATATCTCACAGATCATGGATCTGAGCTCCTTCACATTCTAATTCCGACTGTCAACTGTCATAAACTTGTGCCTTATAGGAACAAATCAGTGACAGAAAGAGACACTTCTACTAAACTAATTCTGACCCCTTGAGCTGGAAAGGGAACATCTATGAATCACTCCTAAGTGATAGAAGAGGTAGAATGAGATTGCTCATCTATTAAAAAAGACAAAAAGCTACCTGGTTTCTAACTGTTCTATTTGAAACCCATTCCTCCCATGAGCTCCTAGACTTATTGAAAGAATACCTACTAAAGTCTGCCCTCACCTCTCTCTGAACTGAAAATAACAGGTCTCAGATCATAAAAAAAACTCTGGAAGCTTCTTCCTTGGCAGTAATAAATACCAGGATTTCCATTTCTCCAGAGAATATTCATTTGAGATATGGTCATTGAAGATCAGATGTAAGCAAAAGAACAGTCACTTGACAAATTAGTCCAAAAACTGTTCAAGGCACTAGAAATGTGGTGATAAACAGGGCATACACAATTCTTGCCTTTGCAGAGTTTGCTTGCCTTATATTGATTTAGCGAATAAATCTTCACAAACTGCAGAAGGGACTGAACCAAACAGCCGTGCAGGAAATGCCCACATATGCATAAACAAAGAAGGTGTCACACCACAGGAGAAAGAAGAAAAAAGTTATGATGTGACTTTGTCCATAAGGAGGTCAAGAATCCATTGAGAAAATGAGACCTACATGTAAATGATTAGCCACCAAAGCAGTCAAAATAAAGTGCTACATTGGACAGTGCAGAGTCTTAATAACTAGGGAATTATTGAATAAGATGCTAATATAAAGCTCTGACAATAAACTCTTAAAGAAATTTAAGGAAAGAACAACACAGAGTTATAAGAATTTACCCAGGTGGTGGAAGTTGAGTTAGCTCTGAAAGGGTGAACTGGATCAGGTGGGCATGTGAGACAGGAAGAAAGAAATGAGGGAAATCATGGAGAGAAAAAGGGAGAGAGAGAAATAAAACAAACAGAACCTGACAGTTACTGGGTAGAGATAAACAGAAGAGAACCAATTAAATAACCACAAATTGTGAATGTTAGAAAACATAGCCAAACAATTCAGATCACACCTAACAAACAAAATTATAATAGAGATACCATGTCTGTTCCCCAAACACATGCACATTCTAGCACATTCTTGGAAAGAGTGCTGTAACATTGATTTATATCTGACAGTCCAAGTAAAAAGTGAAAGAGCTGCCAAATCCGCCTATATAAATCCCAGTGATTTCACATGTTTCCATCCTATGAACTGAAGGCAGGAAAAAGAGATTTAAATCTTTGAGACAGCAGACAATAAAACGATACCCTGGTGAAGCATCTCAGAGGAGCCACTGGAATCGTATTTATCATGTCTAAGACTGACATTAATTCTAACGTGCAGACCCTCTTCCGCATTCAGATGCACAACATTAAATAACCCTAAGGTGAATTTATCGAGTTATGCAGGGGTACATTGAATTATACGACAGGACAAACGCAGTCTTACATAGAATCAAACACTTTACAGGAGCCATTTTAAGCATCTATCAACAGGCAGATGATTGACAAGACATTCCTCCAAAACCTTTCAGGCACCGACTGGTTCACTTTGGCCTTGTGGTGCCCAGCCCTGGCACTACAAATGCTGCCTTTCAAATGACTTCCTAGGTAAGCATTTGGACTGCATTGTTAGTACATGATGGGTTTCTAAAGCTGAGGGATCCTCTCTCTTGGTGAGGTTACCAGTTCAGTCGGTTACTCTTGGACTCTTCTAGACCTCACCAGAAAGCTCCCATTGCTAGCTAACAATGCTGCTGCTGTAAACGGGACCAAAGAGTACCCAGCACTCAGAGCTCTGGAGCAGAGTTCCAAGTCTGCCTTTTTGATAGGCATCCGCCACTATGCCACAGGGTTCCCACCTCAGGGGCTAGGAGTTCCCTAGCCTGACTGATCTCTAGGTGTTTCCAAAATGCAGATGCTCAAATCGTAACCAGACCACAAGGAGGACCACTATGCTGTTCCGAATTGTTACCTGAAAATGAAAGCATTAAAGTGGTATTGGTGTTGCTTCTCACAAATTATTTGCTTCCTTTTATAAGAAAAGGAGAGTTAGGGAACCTGTTAGGCTTCCATTCTTGTATTGAATGCCAGGAAACTGAAAGCCAGTGGTAACTCTCCCTGGGGTTAGAGTTCAAGACACAATTGTGTCCCTTTCTCCTATCCAACCCTTGCTTCCCACAAGCATTCTTCTAATATGCACCTTCCAATTAAGTCACCTAGAAGTAGTCAAACATGAATAACAGGTGAGTACAAAATCCACCTGTTTCAATTCAAACTTTGCCTAAGCTTCAGAAAGTTCCTTTTCTGTTCAGTTCATATAACTTTGGGTGTATCTTGCCTTTTTCACAGCGTGATTGGTGGTGATGTTTGCCATTTCTTGTCCATGATAAATTTCCCATATACCTACCTCAAAGGAAAATGATAGAATGAAGTACTCAGAAAAGTTGCTAAACTTAATGGAGAATGAACAGAAGGACCTGGATCTTGTTCAGTTGATCCAGAAGTACAAGCTTTTCCCTCTCCATCCAGTCATTTTGTAAGGAGAGCCAGCTCTAGTGTCATGAAAACCAGGACTGAACCCAAGTTCTGTTCCTTGTGGCATTAAATAAGCTGCTACCTTCTTGAGCATAGTCACTTCGTTTGTAAAAGGGAGGTAACAATCTTGACCTTGACTCTCTGGTGGTTATTATGAAGATCACATGTAGTTATAGGTATGGAAGCTCTTTGTAAAATGAAACATTATAAAACACAGACTATTAAATTAAGGAGACTAGTACAGACAATGGTTTAGTGAGCAAGGGGAATGGTTTTGTAAGGCCCACCCTTCTCTCTCGTGCTTTCTGGTGTTCGGACCAGCATGCGACGACTTTAGCTAGTTCTCTGCCTTAATTTGTGAGTTACACTACCTATGAGACAGCCAACCTGTGGATAGTGTCACTGGAACTTGAGGCTCCTTCGACTTGCTTCACCACATTGCTGATGTGTACATCGCTTGACCTTGAGGTTGGTGTATCCTCTTTTCTTGCATTTGTTCCATGTCCCACCTGGGCCCACTTAACTAAGCTCCTGAGCCGTTGCGCTGACTGCTGGTGACTTGCCTTCCTGGTTCCTGCCTGAGGGCAGACTCTGCCTGTGTGGCCTGAGGGACGACTCAGTTATCTGCTTCCTTGACCTTGAACCCAGCAATCCTGTGAGATGAAGGACTTCCAGTATATTAACTGTTTCACGGGAGTGAGTTGAACTGAGCCCTCTGTAAAGCAGTGTGCACTAATTAGGTATTATTCCTTTGTGCTGTATAAATTTATCTTTCTTTCTCTCTATGGCAGTCCTGTGCTTATGTGAATTTCATGATTGAGTTGTAGGGGTGGAGTTTGGCCTGTGAATCTGGAGATAGCCATTGAGTAGCCAATGAGGCCTCTGTGTGAGCATGGCTTTCTCCTGAGACGTTTGGGAAATCTCACAATATTTCCCTGGTGGAGATGAGAAGCTATCTCCCCAGTTGTTGGGAGTGAGTCTCAGAGACGATGAGTCATGGAGAAGACAAGATGGCAGCATCCGAGTAGCTGGACGAGCTGGAGGAGAAGCCACGCAGCCTTACCCTGATGGAATCAGGCCTCTGAAGCTGGAGAAGCCACATGGAGACCCCTGCCAGGGCTGAGTTGCTGCTACCACCACTGAATGCTGTTGATGGACCCTGAGCCCTGGAAGCGAGGAGCCCTGGGGAGACCCCTGCCGATGCCGGGACTCTGCACTCACTGGCCTGTGACTTCATGAGTCAGAAGGAGACTTTATAGACTGGTATCAGGCATGTGGGCTAATATCAGACTTATGACTTTGTACTGGACTGGGTTGGGATGCTTTCTCAAAGTCCCATTCCTCTTGTATATAAACTTTATTCTTATATCCATATGTGTATCTATGCATTTGTTTCTCTAGTTTACCTGGACTAACACACTCTCTGTCTGTCTATCTAATCATAAGTGTCCTTGGCTTTGTTTTTCTTGAGAGCCCTGTCTAATACACCACCCTTTCATTCAGGAGCGCTTTCCTGTTTCTAAGGAAGATGGTACTTGGTGTCATTGAGTCAGTTCTGATGCATGATGATCCTGAAGGACTGAGTAAGCTACCCTTGTGGATTTCCAAGATTATAACTTCTCATGAGAGCACAAAGTCTCCTTTTTCTCCCCAGAAGCAACTGCTGATTTCAAACTGCTTACCTTGCAGTGAGCAGCCCAATTTGTAACTCGCCAAGCCACCGGGGCTCCTAGGAAAAGTGGTAGTAGAATTTCAAAAGAAATTGAGAATATGCTCAAGTTCTCTTCAAAGTGAAGAAGGTTTACAAGGTAACAGTGGGCACAATGAGGTTCCAAGCTAGAAGGTATGTGACCTTCTATTTGCAGTGACTTTGCATTGACCAGGGCTGCAAGCATTTTGGGACTCATTGTTAAATAAAGTGCTTCAAGTCTTACCAGTCACTCTTGGGAAGAAAGTCTCAGCGAATTGCTTCCTTAAAGATTACCATTGGGGCTGAGCCTCGGAGGGGTAAGTGGTTCAGTGCGGGACTGTGGCCCGCAGGCTTGGCGGTTCAAATCCAGCAGCGGCTCTCAGGAGCAGCACTGGGTAGCTCCCACAACCACCAGAGGGCAGTGATGCCCTCCCCCAAAAAAAGATTACCATCAAGAAAAATCCCATGAAGCAGTTCGACTCTGTAACACATGGAATGGCCAAGGGTTGGGATTGAGTCCCAAGATAATGGGTTTTAAGTAGCAAGGTATTGTGTTCAATAACTGCTGGTGCTCTGTCAAATGGCTCTCTCAACCCACAGTTTGTCCAAAGGAGAATGACCAGAGCAGTGTCTCTGAGAGATACAGAAGGCTAATGTCCTCAGCTACTAAACAAAGGATGAGGAGCTGATACCTAACCAGAGGCATCTAGGAAGAAATGCTTAATAATCTTAGCAATTGAGGTCTGAAAAACCAACCCTCCACAAGCTTGTGGAGGACAGTTCACTCTGCAATGCTTGCATGCAGTTGTCGTGAGTCCCAATGGACCCAGAAACAACCAATTAGTAAGGGATTCAGAACCCACATTCTACTGCAATGCTCAAAGGCAATTGGTGCACGCAGACTGGACCAGGTCCAGAGCATGCCACGTGCCTTTAGATCTCTATACTGACACAGGGCTACCATGGCAACAAAGGACTCATTTCTTCCTCTACCCAGAAGGCGCAGTTTGGAACGGGTAACAACAGAGTTGGTGAGTTCCTAGAACATCATCTGTCAGGTGTCTCACGCCGGAGCCTTTCCCTCAGTGAGAAATTGTATTAGATACTACTAGAGTTGTTCGGCCATGGGAATAACTTAAACCGGCGCCTTTGTGGCTGCCAGGCACAGAGTCTCAGATGGTTGGAGATAGACTAACACCTCTGTGTGCTAAAGAACTTAAACTTAACTTCAGGTCCTTGAAGTTGGGCGTTATCACTAAGCAAACCTGGCCTTGAGGTCCCTAAGCCTCTCACATGGCGAGATTGTTGCTCTTCAACATCTTTTATATTTACCACTTCACTCCGAGTGCGAGGCACCCTCAGATCACAGCGTGACGCGGCACCATCCCCGCCCCCATGCTGCCTCCCTTGGCACCCAGCCAGAAATCCACTGCTGCCATTTGTATTCCATTTAGTAACTAAAGATCAGAAATGACTGCTGCTTTAATAGATGGAAACCTCAGGCCTGCACCAAAAAAATCTTGGGAGAATTAGACAAGATTTGGAGAACAACAGTCAATCTCGCTATAATTATAAATAAGCTCTCACCTGCTACTAATTCCCTCCTTGTTTCTTTGCTAACAGAAATCTTTGTTTGAACAAAGAGGTAAAAGGCACAGTTAGAAGCTGTTTACATAGTACAAATGAGAGTGCTAATTGTAGGGGGCCTGCATGTTAATGAGAAAGAGGTTATTTATCAGTGTGAGATTCTGAGTGCAATAAATTGCAGGTGATATTTCAGGAAACATTCATTTTCTAATGATTTCTTTTCACCTCCAACAGTGGCCCCAAGTCAAAGTACAGCGTGCTGTAATGAAATGAGAATGGGTCTGGAAGCCAAGCGATTCTGTCATGATCCAGAGCTAGCTGTGTGCGCTGGGATGATGAACTGCTTTCCCCCTCTGAGTGTCAGCCTCCATAGCCATCAAAGTTAGACATCTCTAAGGTTCCTTTCTAAGGAGCCCTGGTGATGCAGTGGCTAAACGCTCAGCTGCTAACCAGATGGTTGGACGCTAGCACTCACCAGCTGCTCGCTGGGAGAAATATGTGGCCGACTGTGTCCTTGAAGAACACAGCCTCGGAAAACCTAGGGAGCAGGTCAACTCTGCCTTGCAAGGCTGCTATGGACCTGAATGTACTCAACAGTGAGTGGACTTGACTGTTTCTTCCAGGCCTGGGCCGGGCTTCTACTGATAAATAAGTTTCTCTTTCTTGGGATAGCGAGTGTTGTTCTGAAACTAAACTAGAAAAACACATTCTTTGAAAAGAACTCGTTTCCTCGTTCCCAGGTTTTCCCCAACCTTAGCTGCTATCACTCTGCCGAGTGCTTTTTGAGGAACTCATCAAGATCCTGGAAGCAAACCTCAGTAGCATTGCCACAGCATCACATGCCACACGACCGCCGCCACCGCCCTCTTCAGAGGAGTTCGAACGGGGCTCTCAGCCAGCTGACCACTTCATGACTCGTCTATTCTACCAAAGTTCTTTAAGTATCCACTACGTGCAAGGCACTGTGCTAAACACTAGAATACAGAAGTCTGCCAGGCAGACAGAGGCCAGACCCTTGGGGAACTGCCAGCCTGTTGTGCAAGTCAGATGGCGAGCAGAATAGTAATGGATTCTAGGTGACGGATATATGGAGTGCACTGACAGAAGAACTTCATCCACCAACCATTGAGTGACATTTGCTGAAAGACGGCAGGTAAAAGTCAACTAGTCATGAGTGAGGGGAGAATGGCCAAGAGGAGGCTGGAGATTTGAGACAAGCTCCTAGGGGTTGTGTGAAGACTTTTGGAAGACTTCTGTCCCAAGTACTCCCAGAAGCCATTGATAAATTTGTCACGGGGAACAAAGGGGTTCAGACCAATGAGTACCAAACTCTCTCTTGTTTGTATCTAAATTCAGTTTTCCGGCAGACTTGGTAGGACCTCCCAAGCCCTTCTTGCCATTCCTCCCCAGGGGCACAGACGTGGGGCCTGCCACAGTGGATGGAGGAAGTGAGTTCATAAATATCACTTGGGTAACCATCTTGCAGGGTCAGCCTAGGAAATGATTCCAGCTAACTCCACAGACATGCAGATCTCTGGGATTTGGGGACTTTATGGTTGTTTCACTCTCTAGGAAGTTCCCTGCTCCAAAGGGGAAATCACAGGTTATAAGGTGGCAAGCTGCGGGGCCAAAACGGAGGAGGAGAGTATAAAGTGGAAAGACACCTGTAGACTCTCCTTCATGGGTCCCCCTCTCACCACTCCTTCGTGTCGTTCTCACGCCTCTGTGGTGGCCTAGAACCTTCACTCCTCACAGCGTATTTCTTTGCAGATGTGTCACAGAGGAAGAAAGGTATGGATGGATCACAGGGGGCCTGGTGGGGAGCAAAGCACTCCTCACAAATGTCTGCTTGCTTTAGTGGCCTCAAAGGTCAGGCATCTGATGAGAAGTCTTTGATTTCTATCTCACCTTCACTCTTGGCTGGCTGTGTAGCCACGAGCATGCTACTGAACCATTCGGAATCTGCTTTATGATCTGTAAAGTTGCTATTATGATCATGCACGTGCATGAGGAGCTGAATTTGAAAAGTGCCTGGATTTGAAAGGATCCTGGGTGGCATGATGGGTTCAGCAGTGGGGAGCTTGAACTGCTGACCTGGAGGTGAGATGCTCCATGCTTCATCCCTAGTGGGAAGAGCACAAGTCTGTCTAAGAAGCTATTCTGTCCTATCCTGGAGCATTGCTGTGCGTTGGAAAGCACTTGATAGCAGTGAGGTCTTTTTAATACAGTTTTATTGGGGGCTCTTAAAGTTCTTAAAACATTCAATACATCATTTGTATTAAGCATATTTGTCCACAT
This sequence comes from Nesogale talazaci, assembly GCA_004026705.1. Classification (NCBI taxonomy): domain Eukaryota; kingdom Metazoa; phylum Chordata; class Mammalia; order Afrosoricida; family Tenrecidae; genus Nesogale; species Nesogale talazaci. Next base: position 9,872 of record PVJH01002531.1, on the reverse strand, counting down.
GTTGCCATATTCATTTCCAAATGTTTTCTACTTGAGCCCTTGATATAAGCTCCTCTTTCCCCCTTTCCTCCAGTTCTTTTCTTTTTTTAAATTCCAGCTCCCCATATTTCCCCTTCCCTCCCTTCTTCCCTCATGAACCCCTAATAATTTACAAATTACTATTACCTTTTCATGTTGTACACTGTTCAATGTGGCCTTCACTCACCCACCCCCTGTTGTCTGCACCCCCGAGAGGAGGTCATATGTAGCTCCCTGAAATTAGTTCCCCCTTTCTACTCCACCCTCCCTCCACCCTCCCAGTATCACCACTCCCCCACTAGTCCTGAGGGATCATCTATCTTCAATTCCCCATGTTTCCGACTCCAGTATACAGTGAGTTTTGTACCCAAGACGCTAACATCAATCCAAGGCTCTTGCTCATGTGTAATTATGATCAGGGCATATTATATTGGAATAAAAATTTGTTCTGTGCTTCAAAGATGTCATCTTCCTGGACATCCCACACAAAATTACCCCTCCTCTCTTTGTGTCCTAAGGCACCCCTAAAAGGCTTGATGAAACAACATCTTCTTAGACATGCTAAGTGTCCATGTGCTCCCTAAACTTGACTGGGAGTATAAGCAATGCTGCTACAACAGCCCTTTGATTCACACACCTTCAGGGGTCAGTGACCATGACCACGTCATGGGCTAAGAATGACCCGTCAGACAGCCTGCTCCATTGAGACTGCTGTAGTTACTGAGACACCACAAAATCCTTGGCAACAAGGAGTTGGGAACTCTTGCTTTTGATCAGTAAGCCTTCCTGCAGCAGGAAAAAGGGGAGTGTCTCTAAGCAAAGTGGCCTGTGCTGGAGATTCATGGGCCAAAAGATAAGGAGGCAAGCAGGCCTACCCTGAGAGACTGCTGTTCCTCTGCTTTGAATTCTCTCTGTGCTGAGCCTTTCTGGTGAGCTAACTGCCCATGTGATAGGAAAGTGAGCAGAACCCAGACTTTCCCAAGGCCAAGCCCAACTCTGAAGACCATCTCAGGCATTTATCGAAAGTTGGTTGAATGAATAAATGAGTCAATTAAGAATCCCTTCCAATAGACACCCTTTCCATTTCAAAAAAAAAAAATCTTGGAGCAAGATTTTAAGACAATTATAACTCTATTCTTGACACACAGATCAGGCATGGAAGTCCTAGTTCTAACAGATGCCGAGGCAGTGCCCTATACTGTTACAGGAGCTTTCCACACATCCTCATAAATCCCACAAGAACCCTGTGAAGCAGGAATGCCCTTACTTTGACATGCTCTTCCCAGCCCTCTCCCTGGTCTCCATGAGCTGCCGGCCCCACTTCCCTGTCCTTTTGCCCTCTCAATTCAACCTTCAGATCTGATTGGACCTCAAGGATCTGTTCTCCAGGGAAGTCACTTTGATCCAGCATCTTTGGGAGTAAGATGCCCAGCTTCTGGCCAAGACACTACAACCACCTATGAACTCATTGCAAAAAAGACAGAAAGAGAAAGAGCCTGAGATGCTAGGCTTACACTTGGGTACTGTTTACCAAAGGGAAGGAGGTGAGCTCTCTGGTGGGCTCATTAGAATTAATGACTAACAGACCCTCATGGTAACAAGCAAGAAAAGTAGCTAGACAGGGGTAACATCACTCCATTCTAAGCAAGGAACTGAGCCAAGAAGCAGTTTTCGGTGCCCCACACAGGGAAGTTTCTAGGGAGCCACTGAAGTCAGCTGGCTCTGTGTGCAGGCCAAAAGGGACAGTGTCTGCTATAGTGCTCTTTTCCTCCCTAGACCTCGCTTGCAGGGTGATAAAAGGCTGGAATATGATCACCAATGGGGTCTAGAAGTGGGGAACCATTGTCTATACAAACCGTCACAACAAAAAGTTGGTAATAGTTGGTTGGCTTGTGAGGAGAGCCAAAGACAAGACAGATGCCCAAATGATACACATCAGATGATGGCTCCAAAGAGATGGAAACTTAAAAGTTATGTCAGTAGCCTCAAAAGTAAGCACAGTGGAGAAGAAAGGAATGAAACACCCCCACTGGTTCTTACCATGATGGGAAATTCCCAGTGTCCTCAAAGGGTACATTCCAGGAGAGAAAGGCAGTGCACAAAAAGAGAGAATCCTGTTTCCACCCTCCCTCCATTCCATCCCCACCTCCAAGAGCATAAGAGGTAGATGGTGTCTGCTTATCCCTTAATGAAGTAGCAAAAGGGGGTGAGGGGCTGGGCAGAAATGCTGTCTTCCACCAAAAAAAAAAAAAAGGCTTAAATTGCAGAGTTCAGTGTTAGTGTTTTCTAATGGAGAAAGGAAGGAATGGCTGCAAACCCTGAAAATTAATTGATCCAGCTGAGTCTCTGTTTCTTCATCCCTAAGATGGGCAAAACTGCCTCACCCTGGCAGGGTTCTTGGAGATTCAGAAGAATCTATGACTAAGGAAAGGCACGTGGCACCATGCCTGCGAAAATTTGGTTGGTAGCGGCCATTGAGTGGACTCTGACTCATGAGACTTTATGCAGAACAGATATAGTAGGGTCCAAAACAATGATCTGAGTCCTCCCCCAACTCTCTCTCTCTCTCTCTCTCTCTCTCTCTCACACACACACACACACACACACACACTTCTGTAGATTCACATGAGATCAAAGAAGGACTCTCTCATTAGGTAATGGAAAGTTACAACAGAAGTCCTCTCTTTTTCCCAGTAACATTTATGAATATTAAGAGTACTTATTGACTCACAAGAGCAAGTTTGGACTTCTCCTAGATGTCTCTACAGCATTTCCAAAGCATCCCCAAGTTGTACCACTTTTTTAAAAAATTACACCATTGAGCCAGGGTGGACTATAGTGCCCTATAGGACAGGGGAGTACTGCCCTGGGAACTTCTGAGATGGTAAGTCTTTTATAGGAATTACAGTCTTTCTCCCGCTGATGGTTTTGAACTACTGATCTTATGGTTAGCAGCTCAACTCATTACCACTACGCCACCAGGGCGCCTACTCACAGGACTTAGACCTCTTAAAAGACAATATTCAGATGACTTGACTCTCACCTTCAAGCTTATAAACTCTGGAGTAGGGTCAGGGATAACATTTAACTTCTTCTGGTTCTTGGACCACAGCATGGGTGTTTAATTAATCAATGAATATTGATTTAATCAATGAAATAATATGTATTTCTGCTTTGAAAATACAGATAGGGTAGAGATTATCTTACAGTAATAGTTTGCATCAACACCCGAGATATTACAAAATATCTACTATGAGGAAATAAAAGCATTAAAGACAATGAAATTCCTTGACTTTAATAGAGAAGACACAAAGGATATTGTTTCACTCTTTTCTCAATAACTTCAAACCAAGAGCTTAGAAAATGCTAGAAAATGCTTTGCAATTACAAAGTCCATGATTTTAGACTTTACAACAGAATATATATTATTTTAAAATAGTGGAGGAAGTACCAGGAAAGAAATTATGGACCTTATAGAAGATAAATCATCTAGAAAGCAGAAAGTATAAAAGCAGAGATTTAATGACACAAAGTGATATCACTAGTTTAGCAAAAACACACAAATGAGGTTTAGCCCTCAATTCAAAGATTCTCAGATTGGGTTAAGGGAAAATCTAATTACTGAATTTGTTGTTTACCAAATATTTCTTTTAAAAAATCAACATAATATTAATAAATATTAGACAAAAATTATGTAAGTAGAAAACATGACTACAATATTACTAAGAGATAATATTGATGATCAGACAGAATCCACTAAAAGCAAAAAAGAGATGTGATATCAAAAGACAGTGCAATTTCTAAAAAGGATAAAATTATCATGAATATATGTCAAATAACATTTTATCATCACATGCAAAGCAAAATTATTAGAAATACAAAGAGAAAATGCTGAAAATTTGATCATATTTTGAATGTCAACTCATCTGTCATTGATAGATCAAATAAATGAAAAGAGAAGAATGTAAATGTGCTAATTAAACTGTTTATTAATTTTTATTGTACCAATCTATCAAATTGTACCTTTGATGGTGTGCAAACAGAAAATATACTTTATTTTCAGAAACCTCTAGATTATTTATGGCAATTTGTCACACATTAAAAAAATTTTTAAATCCCCAAAGCAAAAGTTTCACAAGCTATATTGCTGAATAAAATTTAACAAAATTAAATTTTAATTTAATTTAACAAAATTTTAAAACTGAGCCTTTTGTTTAAAATCCATAAGCAGAATAAATTTAAGAAATTATAAGCTAGAAGTCAATATTTTTAAGTATACTAAAGATAAATGTCAGGGTGGAACTGCCTCTGTGTATTTCTGAGACTGTAATTCTTGACAAAAATAGGAAGCCTCGTGGACCAGCTGGTGGTTTCCAATTGCTGACCTTGTGGTGAGCAGCCCAATATGTAACCCACCAAGCCATCAGGGATCCTCTAATAATGCAAATACGGTATGTAAAACTCTTGTGAGAGTGGGATTTTGCAAAAGGTACATGAAACTTTTGTAGGCGATGAATCACTTTGGGCCTGGTGGTCATTGGGCTTCTAACTTCAAGACCAGTGGTTCAAACCCACCAGCACAAGTGAAACATAATGCTCTCGGCTTGTAAAGAATTGCCGGCTCAGACACGTGATGTGGAATCTCTATAAGTAGAAATCAACTTGATGACAGTGAGTTTGGGGTTTTTGACTAGGCTTTAAGGGAGCCAATCCCAGAAGCTGGAGGGGACCTTACTGACATCAAGAAGAACTGGGAGCAAAATGCATCCTTTGAACCCAACGTTCCTGCTCTGAGCCGCCCCCCCCCCCCCCACTCCCAATTCCCCACCCCAATCTCAAGCCAGGAAATAAAGAGAACTGAACTGGTCTTGTAAAATAGGGTTAAGATATATTTCACAGTGTAGTTCTAAGCTGTCACTTAATTTTTTAAATCATTTTATTAGAGGTTACAATCCATACATCCATCCATTGGGTCAAACATATTTGTACATTGTTGCCCTCATCATTCTCAAAACATTGTCTTTCTACTTGAACCTTTGGTATCAGCTTCTCAGTTTTACCCCTCCTTCCCTGCCCACCCCCTCATGAACCCTTGATATTTATAAATTACTATTTTGTTATGTCTTACACTGTCCAACATCTCCCTTCACCCACTATTCTGTTGTCCGCCCCCCAAGGAGGAGGTTATATGTAGATCCTTATAATCCATTTCCCCTTTCTACCCCACCTTCCCTCTATTGCCACTCTAACCACTGGTCCTGAGGGGTTCATCTGTATAACTTAATTTTATGCTCTGAAAAATTGTAGAAGTCAAATGTATCAACGTTTTAGAGCAGAGACAGGAAATAGTTTATTCCACCCAGCAGCATCTTACTGGCCTTGTTCACAGCCTCAGCCTCAGCCTCACTGCTAACAAGTCACTGCTGATTCACAGGGGCCCCACAGGTCAGGGGAGACCTGCCCTGATTGGTTTTCTAAACTGAAACTGTACAGGAGTAGAAAGCCTCATCTTCCTCTCACTGTGCAGTGGTGGTCTTGAACTGCTGACCTTTCAGTTAGCAGCCCAATCTGTGACTGATATGTCACCAGGGCTCCTGGTAGAGAAAACCCCCTGCTGGGCAGTGTGATTAGTTTGTTTAACTCCAGGAGACAGTACTCACGAGTCGGTCCTGATTTCAAGGGCGATAAAGCATGCTAAGAAGGCTGTGTAGACAAAAAGCAGCCCCTCTCAGTTGTGTCCAGGTACAAAGAAAATTCACAACACTCCCTTCTTCAGGATATCACATTGCAAGTGAAAGTCATAAAGCAACTATTACTCAGTGTTTATATTGAGCCATCATCAGCTAATAAGACACATGTTTGCATTTTTTACTAGATACAATGCACATATGCAGACGTACAGTGGAAAGTGCTATTCTCATTCATTATCTAATCCATGATCCTATTATAATCATAAACCATTGCAGTGGGAGAAAAAGTACCACTAAATTTGATGGAAACAATTTGATTATGACCTCTTGGATCTCAGTAATAATCGTCATCTGAATCATCATTAACAGAAAGCCATTTTATTATTTTATATACAGTGATGCTGCCAAATTAGTGGAATAGACCATTTGCTAGCTCCTGGGTACATGTTAACATAGAACTGGCCACTATTGGTATTTTTGCACCCTACCAGTGTGCAAACAACACTTGGTAAAACTAAAGAGAAGGTTGAAATAGGTAACAGCTCATTTTTTAATAGCATCAAGGTTAAAATTCTCTTTTGGGAAAAGTGAGCAACTTTATTCACAGCCCTTTTCATTCTCCCCATGCCTACAGTTTGGAAGGATTTGCTCCAGTCAAAGAGGCGAGTGGAAATCTTGGTCTGAATGCTGTTAGTGAGCTGAAAACACCTGCTTTCTCTCTGTCACCATTTCTTCATCAACTATTATTAGAGGGCTTAGACATTTTGACAAGGGTGTTATTTCAGTGTGAAGTCTTATAAAAGAGAGAAAGAATATATTTTTTAAAAAAGCCATGATGAAAACATCCGAGGTCAATTATGTTCCACATTTCTTTGCACTGAATTTATTTCCCTTTGGTATTTTTCTGTATACACACACACACACACACAAATTCAATGTGTAAGAATGTTGAAAGCTCCCCTTTCCTCAGGGGGGAAAAACATCTTCAAAAGCCACTCTTTTTCTCAGTGGCTTGATTTGTTTTCAGAAAACCTGAATCAAATGTTAAAAATGCAGTGCAAGACCATCAGCCGCATCAGGACTCTGTAATAAAAGTTACCTAAAGTGACTGTAGCACCCACACTTCAGAAGATAGTCTGGTCACTACAGATGAGTTGCCAACTCTTTAAACAGCTATCTCTGCACTAGACATTGTGATAAAACTCAAAACTTGCTCCATCATGTCTGAGTCCCTGCCAACTTATAGGGACTCTCTGAAACAGGGTAGGACTGTCCCTGTGGACTTCCAAGACTTTACGCTATACCAGAATAGAAAGCCTTAACCCAGTGCATAGCTACCACATCATCAGGGCTCCTATAGATTGTGACAGCGGCACATTTCCTTCTAGGTCAGTAGTTCTCAATCTTCCTAATGCTACGACCCTTCAATACAGTCCCTCATGCTGTGGTGACCCTCAACCAGAAAATTATTTTTGTTGCTACTTATCACTGTCACTTTGCTACTGTTATGAATCAGATGAGCAACCCTTGTGAAAGGGTTGTTCGACCTCCACAGGGGTCTCGACCTAAGGCGCAGAACTGCTGTTCTACATTTAGTATAACGTGGTATTTGCATTTCACACACACAAATAATTCTAAAACATGCCCTTTGAAAAGTTCCACTGTCTAACGCAGTGTCTCCGAATGTGGTCCATACCAACCCCCAGAGGGACCTGGAATGATACAGGAAGGAAAGGGAGAGTGCTCCTAAAGCATTTACCTATACTTTATACCGGACCATGGGCTATAGTACAACAGTGGTTTATTTCCTTGGGGCGTGGCAAGGGAGATTGGCATGGAAGTGGTGCCGAGTAAAAATTATTTTTCTGAAGTCAGTAGGCCAAATAAGTTTGGGGACCATGGCTATGGGCTATAAGAGATTACCCAGGAAGAGAAACCCGTGAAATTAGGCAGGTTTGGGTGTTCAGGCCTAGCAACCCTAAGAAAACCATGTCAGAAGGGCAGATGTGTGCTCTTAAACAGGAGTCTAGAAAAGTCAGATCAAGACCCGAAACGTTGTTTGCATGGGTTGCCAAAATGGCATCAATGGGAAGCCAGGACGATGAGCCTGGATCGTAGCAGGGCAATGTAATTCATGATCAGAAACTTTGTTGTAGCCAGAAGGGGACTGATTTTGGGAAGCACAGCGGTCTGCCATCTGGCTTGGTATGGATTGGACTAAGGTGTGTCTTTCAGGGACATGCTGTTCAAATGTTGAAGGATGTAAATTCCCTTGGGGAAGGCATGTTCTGACCATTCTCTTCAGCAGGCCTAAGGTCAGGTAGAGACGCTGTATTAGGAACAAACTCCCAAGAGATAAGATGAGATGATGCTTCTAAACTAAGGACCACATTTTAAGTAGCAAGGAATGAGAGCACAGCATCTTGTCACAGGGCAACAATGACCTCAGTGGTCAGACCAGCTTATATCTCTGCTCAATAGAAATCTAGTATCATAGACAGGTAAAGAAGGGACTCAGCATGGACCTGGAGCAAATGCCAGATTCTACGTAAGGCAAGAACTACTGTGTCCTCGAGGAGCTCATGATCCTTAGAAAAACTCACAGACCTTAACTATTGAGCTTCCTTAAGAATAAAGCTGAACTTTATTGAGTCCCTCCACCATAGTTTAAGTCATTCCCTATTGTCAAATTATCAGTGAAGACAGGTGATCCCAACACAGCTCTAAATAACAGCACAGACTTACAATCTCTGTCCCAAACATCACACTGGGCTCTAAGGAAGATCTGATTTGCTTCTGTTAGTCATTTCTTCATCAATAATCAGTACTTATGAAGACTTACTGTGTATCAAGGTCTGTAACTCACTGGGGAAAATACAAAGGGGATCAAATATGCTCCCTATTTGAGTACCGTACCTTCTAATAGGGAAGCCCTAAGTTCAGATAACTGTGAGATTGGGGAGAAAGCACTCAAGAAGTTGAGCAGGAAGTGGTTACTCTCATATTGAAGGAATGGAACTGATCGGAGGGACTCAGATCCAAAATGGTCACACACACAAACACTACCTCCCCCCACCCCCGGTCAAAGTACAGGGAACGTTCAACTAATTTGATCAAAACTGAAGTGTTTTGAGAAAATAGTGGAGCCACTAACTGGGTGATCTATTCATGGGGACTGCATTTGTTAAGCTAGTTCCATCTGCACAGCTACCTCAGTACAACAGCAGGAAGCACCATCTGTCCTGTGTCATCCTCACAATTGTTGTGGTATTTGAACCCATTGTTTCAGCTACTGGGCCCATCCATTTCCTTGAAGGCCCTCCTCTTTTTCCCTCTCTACTTTACCTAGCAAAATGCCCTTTTCAAGGGACTTGTCTCTTGAAACACATACAAAATATATGAGACGCAGTCTTGCCACCCTGGCTTTTCAGTAGCCTTCTGGCTGGATACACTCTCAAAGGAGATGGGGTTTTTGTCTAGTTATAATCAAGAACCTACAAGTCTTTTTCTGCCCTAATCAGTCAAGCTAACCTGAAATCTGAAAGAAGACACAACTGGAATTAATTTTATTCCAGAAAGGATATTGGTACAAACCATAAGATGATGAGGGAGAAGCAGGCAGAGAGATTTTTTTTCTGTCTAAAGTGATACCATGGTAGGTCCCCTAAGACTTGATTTATATACAGCACGTGGTGATTTGGACAAACATCACCTTTTCAAATGAAGTCTTTTTTAGATCTTAGACCACACAGCACCACATAGGAGAAACGTTAGTGTGCAGTTGATCAAACAGAGAATAAACAAATGTTCTTAAAAAGCAAATGTCAGAAAATGGTCATTTCCTCCCACCTTGAGTAATATGCCTGTACGTTTCACCCAATGACATCCTCAGCAAGAGAGAAAACACAGGACCATGAAATTAGGGAAGAGTCTAGCAGTCAGATCAGAGAAAAGTCCCCAGAACAAATGTGTTGGAAATCCCAATTAGCTAATCATGCCAAGAACAAAACCCCTTAGAACTAAGTCCACTCACACTATTGGGGATGTGTGATTTATCCTAATGTCATGTTCAAGAGAGGACACAAAGCAAACACATGTTTCCCTGGGAGAACCACAACGGGGCAATGGCATTTTTGTTTGTTTGCTTAAAAATCCCTTTTTTTT